>JAFLHD010008887.1:0-115999 GCA_018856295.1 Blastosporella zonata | reverse complement strand
AATTCTGCAAGGTTAGGGGGAGAGGGCAAAGACCGGTCTTCTGAGACATTGGGGGGTCGATAAGGTCTCAGATGGGTACAGGCTCCTGGAATGGGACAGGATTATCGGCATTATGGGTGTTGATGGTCATTGAAAATGAGTTTATTATAGAATTACGAGAGAATACGCATGGGATGAGTAGTGGTTGTGGTTGTGGTTGTGGTTGTGGTTGTGGTTGTGGTTGAGCACAGTTTCATGACTGGCCCGTGACTAGTTTTATTAATTATGTAATCGAGCAAATTAATTGTGATGATCGCTTCCCGACGTCGAGCTCTGTACTTGCGCGCCCCACGCTCCTTCTTTTCTTTCGTTTCATAAAATGGCAACTTCAATCAGTGAGTTCTACTATATTCGTATGTTTAATGCAAACTTGCTGATATTGTGTAGGTCTTCCACCTATGCAAGTCCATCTACCCTTTCTCGAGCACTTTTTCTAATGGGATGATAGTACAACGCCGACGCCAACAACGCCCACAACGCCCACACAGTCCACATCAATACAATCATCTCTATCGACGACGACCCCCCGGCCCACGACGACGACGACCCCGCTGCCCACCACCACTCCAGCTACTATAAAGCCCACCACCACCCCCGCCACAAGCACCCCTTCGGCTTCCCCCACACCCACTCTGACTCTTACCACCTCTGTCGTACCAAATACCACTAGCATCAATCCATTGGTAACCACAGTTCAAACGACAAGTTCGCCCGGGACGACGACGCCGGCGACTACGGTGCAGACGAAACCTGTGACGACCCTTGTTGCGGGAAGTGGATTGGGGGGCGGAGTGGTGACGACGACCTCTGTCGTCGCTGTGACGTCGACTTTGCCTGCTGCAACTTCTGCAGCTGCGGGATCTGGATCTTCTAAAGGGTGTGTATCCCGCCCTTTCCCTCTCTTGCGTTTGTTTACCTACCCCCACTTAGGTTCTTCCAAAATACAGGCGCCGTCGCCGGCACATTTACTGTGGTTGGTCTCGTCGCTCTCGGCTTCTTGATCTTTGTCGTCACTTTATTCCTTCGCCGCCGCAGTGCTGCTAAATTCGACCGCGAAGTCGATGAGGCAGCTGCAGAAGCAGCAGCAGCTCCTGCGCCCGTCTTTCTGGACGACGACCCCTCAGAAGGGCATTATGGAGGTGGCTACACAGGAGGACGGGGAGGTGCATTTTCGGATGCGTCAAGTCACGGCACGTACGCCCAGCCTGCGATGACCACAGAGGTGTATGGGATGCGCGAGATCCACCCTCACGGGTATGAGTACGATCCATACGCCGTGGCTGGGGCCGGGGCGAGAAGTGTGGAGGAGTACAATTCTTACTCCAATGCCAACTACAACGCAGCGGGTTACGGGGCATACGATAACTACGCCGCCTCGCAGCAGCAGGATAACGGGAACGCGTACAGTCAGTACTCTACTGCCGCCCCCGCCCACACAAACGCAAGCACCTACGATGCCACTCCTGCACCCGTCCCCTCAAACTCGACCTCGAACTCAGGCTTCCACGACGGCTACTACCGTGGCCCGGGCTCGCCGGAACATGACGTCCTCGAAGCTGCTGGCAGCTCCGGAGTAACCCGAGGTATCTCCCTTAACCACAGCCCCGCGGCCTACGCCTACCCTTCCGCGTCCATGGAGCTCCAGCGCGGCTCCTCTCACGCTTCTCATACCTCCCCCTATCAGGCCCAGGCGTACGTCCCGCAACACCAGGAGGTGCAAGAGGAGGAGGATGCGTACGGGGGATATATAGATGAGGGACATCGGGGTTTTGCGCAGGCGCATGCGGGTGACGAGAGAGGGAGTTATTATGAGAGCGAGGTGCCACGGGTTCTGAAGGTACGTTTTCCCTTTCGTCTGTGTTGTAGACCATACTGACGATGTGTGGGGCAGATTGCGAACGAGTAAGCTACCCGCAAAGTCATCCTGCTTCCTGCGTTTGTTTTAGGACACTGTTCCATCGTGCTCCCTCCCTTGTACCCCAGGACTCCCGACGAATCATGGAGTCGCCTTTCCCCAAGTCTGGTAGCGCCCTCCCTCCCCACCCTCCTTTTTCACCGCTCATTCACTCTCTAATCCGTAATTTATTGACCCCCCCCCCACCTTCCTGATGGTGAATCGCCTGTCCTATATAGAAGTATCCATAGCGTTAACATATATTGTGTATACTGTACGCTATAACAGTTATTGTGTAACTACGCAAGTCTGCACCGGTGAAATTGACTAGCTGTTTGACTTTCTATTTTTGTGTAAAATTGCTGAGGGACATCTCCCAACCCTTCCTATTCTTCACAATACCTTCAAATCACGAATAGCGCGACAAGTTGACATGCGGAAGGTTTTTGGAAGCGAGCACTCAGCGCCAGCGCTCAGCAGAGCAACATGTTGTGGGATGTGTGGCTGTGTACCTGAGTTACTTTTGTTTGTACGTCCGTTATATTTTCAAACTCACTTGCAGCGCCTCCTCGAAAAAATGGTCAGTACCCGTCCCAGCTTTGTAGAAACTATGCTGACATTGCATATATAGAGACCAATCCTTCTACAAGGTTCTCTCCTCGAATATTTACAGATGTGGCTTAGCTTGACTGCTTGATTTTCGATAATAGGTCACGAACGGTCCCTGACCCAGATCAAGTTCAATGCAGAGGGAGACCTACTCTTCTCCTGCTCAAAAGATCATGTCATTAACGTCTGGTACTCCCACAATGGAGAGCGGCTAGGGACATACTCGGGAAATAATGGAGCGGTGTGGACAGTAGATGTCGATTGTGAGTCTCTATCATCGCATTGCGAGTCTTACCATGGCGCCTGAACGGTACATTAAAGCAGAGTCAAAATTCATGGTATCGGGCTCAGCTGACAATACTCTGCGACTTTGGGCGGTCGAGACGGGCAAGTGCCTATACACTTGGGAGTTCCCGACAGCAGTAAAGAGGGTGGCTTTCAAGGAGGACGACAGCCAGGTTGTGTGCATCACAGAGCAGCGTATGGGATACCAGTGTGCGATAAGGGTCTTCAACATCAATCGGGATGGCGATGGGACAAATCGTGCGTCTCATACAGTTTTCGTCGCTATTTTATCCGAACTGACTCTCTTTGGCCCTATACCCAGAGTCCAAAGAACCGCTGTATATGTTCAATCCCATCGGCTCAAAAGCAACTGTGTGTGCATTTACGCCGGCACACAATGTGATCATCACTGGGCATGAGTCTGGAAAAGTCGCGCTCTTCAATGTCAAGACTGGCGACGAGATCGAAAACAACGAGCGGGCGCATAACGACGTTGTGACCGACCTCCAAATGAGCCAAGACAGCACTTACTGCATCACTAGCAGCAAGGACAAATCTGCACGGATACACGATACTAAATCACTCTTGGTTATGAAAACGTTCACAACAGAGACACCTCTAAACAGTGCTGCTCTTGCACCCGGTCGACCCTACGTGAGTATGCGAGATAATTATAATGCGAAACGTCTTGATATGGGTTACCTTTTAGGTCCTCCTGGGTGGTGGACAAGAAGCCATGAGCGTGACCACCACATCCTTGCGCCAGGGCAAATTCGAAACGCGCTTCTGGCATAAAATCTTCGAAGAAGAGGTTGGCCGCGTTAAGGGCCATTTCGGGCCTATCAACACGTTAGTTCACACTTTCCTCCGTCAGACTATTGTTAACAATCACATTAGCATAGCTGTACACCCTGCGGGTACTTGTTACGCTTCGGGTGGAGAGGATGGCTTCGTACGTGTACACCACTTTGAGGAATCGTACTTCAAAGCCAAGCCATACGGAGACTTAGAAATCGCCGATTGATGTCTATACATACAATTCATACCCTGGCCAACTTCCTGACCTTGATGTGTCGATCTTGACAAAATAATTTACGTAAAACATCATAAATATCCCCTTCCGAATTATAATAGATGGTGATGGGGGAAAGTTATTCATTCCACTGCAGAAGCATCTCACTTTAAACTGTAACGACAACCTTCCTTGAATCTGAATCCCTCTCAGCCTTTTCTACTATCTCCGTGACGTTTTATGGCCCCTACGGCCCTCCTTTGCCTTCTACTTTCATTACCAGCACTGTGTTACGGTTATGCCCATGGTCGGAACCACAGAAATATTGAGCGCTCTACCTCTTCTCGCAAAGTCCCCGATCAAGGCTACTACAATCCTTACGACAATGGCGGAAGCCTCTTGACGGTATATTCTTACTACACACGTCATGAATCGCGAGAAGCTAAGGGCACCGACCATGCATGCAGGAAGTTCCTAATACTTTCCCCGTTGGACAAGGCGAACCAGTAAACACCATAATATCCGGTAAATCTGACGACGCCGTCCTCGTAGACTCAGATCAGAACGGCGGCCTGAGGAACTACTTTGAGTGTGTACTTGCCGAGTACTGTGGCTTGTGAACCGTGTGCTAAGATGGTATTGTTAGGTCTCTCGGGTTTTCAAGCGAATGCCTTGGACAGAAAGAAGCTACAAGCCAGATGGTAAACCTTGGCGATGGAAAGGGATATCGTACGTTTTTGGCATGTTACTCGATGGCGTCATGCTCACCCGACCCAGTAAACGAAACTGCCGTTATTCGGTGGGATTATGGTGACCCTCAGTTGGGCACCTGTAAAGAGACCATACAGGGGGGTGACCACTTCCGATATTGGATGCAGGACGGTTCTGAGGCGAATAGGTACGTCTGTGATATTTCGGGCCGTCGCTTGTCTGAAGGTGCGAAGTGGTGCAATCTTCATGGCCGTATCCTATGAACAGCCTCTTGCCCGTACGTTACTCGACATCATTCCGTCCAACAATCTTGTTGAATACCCTTATGATTCTCAGAACAACATGATATCATCCCAAATGGATACAACTTTGGCCGGTACGAATTCTCGTGTGCTTCGCTACTTTTTCTCATACTCTTCTGTAGCGATTGGCTCATAGGAAACATAACCCAATCTTCGATACCAACATTACAGTTGACCAACACGTCCACATACGGTGGCTCGACCTCTGCTAATGGATATACTTACCAAAGTGATATCAAATATGTTTCGGGACTGCTTTTGAACACTAGCTACGGGATTAACCACAACCTCACTGTCGCTGTTAACGGCGTCAACGCCGTAGATGGCCTCGTCGCAGTTTTGACCGTGAAGATCATGGAAAAGCCTACCACATCGTCAGTTATTATTCCACTTCATCGTCGAATGATGTGATGCTCATTCCAATTTCAGAGATGCTGTCGGGCTTCCCCCCATACAACTATGGCTTTCTCTTCCTTTGACGTGGCTTTTAGTAGCATTGCCTTTGCTTGCTCTTTGAGCTTGACTTTCTTTTATATGACGGACGTCCTTCACTACTATTGCTCACTCCTCTAATTAGCTAGACCCACTGCAAGTACTGGTCTACACTACAGTGACACGATTTTATATACACAAGTCGTACTTTATGTATTCATCGGACCTGTAACCTATACAACTATCAGCGATCGCATGACTCCCAATTTCAATGCAACGCGTTGCAGCATACCATTTGACAGATTCCTTTATCGACCCACAGCGAACATCCACGCTAATAGAAGTACCCGTATCCATACTATCAACACTTGGTCTGTAAATACATACTTACGCCAGTATGTGGACTTCATTGAAGGAGTCTAAACGCAAGGGAAATGCAAACCGCGAGGTGCATCCTGTCCCCAAGGCCTACTATTTTACTCGCCCGTATGCAAGAGATATTCTAGTTGGCACTGCGACAGGTACCTAAGACGAGAAGAAGCGACACTGCATTGTCAGTACCTTTGGCTGATGCTCTGTCAACCTGTAACCACTGATGCGAGTGTGAGGCAAAGATTGCATTCAGCCAATGCAAAGCTCCTCGACAGTGACGTACAAACCGCCCATCTACTCGTACATCCTCACCACCTCAGGTGACTTTTAACCCTGATTCACCTTCCACACCTCCAACCCACCCTCGCCTCCAACCGCTACCATGTCGCCCTCCCATTCCACACACAACACCTTCTTCCCCTCCGACCAAGGCTTGAAGCTTGCCACTGCGCCCTTTGTACTGCGGAGATCCCAGAGCCTCACCACGCCATCATACGCACCGCTCACCACCTGCTGCCTGCTCCCGCTTGTCGATGGTGCGACGCATGACGGGGTCGCGGGGTGCATGAACGTCGTGGGGGCATTGACGGGGTTGGCGAGGGAAGAAGAAATCCTTGCATCATATAGGGTCATAGAGCGGTCGGTAGATGTGGCGATAACAGTACCAGGAGCCGATCCAACCGGGGCAATGTGAAGGAATGGTTTGTTCGACGCAGTCTGTCGGTGTGGTGAGCCGTTGCAGACGACAAAACAAGGGTAAGGCTCACAATATTATGGATGGCTACCCCATTCTCTGTATCCCATATTCTAACCGTCGAATCCAATCCGCAGCTGTACGCCATGGTCTCCTGCCCTTGGGCGAATACCACCCCCGATACTGTCCCCACATGGGACTTGAGGACTTCCAGCGGTGCCTTCCTTGGAACCTTGCTCTCATCCACCCTTCTCCGCTTCTTGCGATCACGCTCGCCGACCTCGGGCTCTGGCACCTCGTCCGACTCAGGGATGCGCGTATCCCACAGGCCAACGAGGCCGTCCCAGGACGCGGTAAGAAGGTGTGTTCCTGCTGCGTTAGTGGAGACACAGGAGACGGGGCCTGTGTGCAGGTGTAATGTCGTCAAAGGTTTGGATTTTGAGGGGTTGGAGGATCCGGGAGCGGAAGGCGTTATCTGTGTGAGCTGCGCGGTGAGGTCGTGGGAGGCACTAGCGATGGTGTAGGTTTCATCGGAAGCGGAGACGACGCATATGGAGGGTATGGGCGCGTTATGCGCGTGTGTGCTTGAGGTAGCATTTTTGGAGTAGTCGAAGGACCGGATGTGACCATCGTACGAAGCTGTGAGGAATTGCCTGACGCGTCGCGGTCAGGAAGTGGGCTATACAATGTATGGTAAGGACATACCCAGGTATTTTACACGAGACAGAAGAGACCCAGTCCTCGTGAGGAAAGTCGGAGACCTTTTCTGGAGGCATAACCGACTCGATATACTCAATCTCGAGTGTTTCCTCCTGTCATGAGATGAGTAAAAGAATTATTGATCTGAGGAGAAACTCGCCTCTCCTACGCTATTCTCGGCACACCATTCTCCAAGTGCGCTGCGCAGGATCTCTCCGTTGACGAGAAAGTCAAAAGGGACAGGCTTGGGGAGAGAGAGGGCCTTGTTGACGAGTTGTGATAGCTGGTATCTGCGCCATGTTGCTGGGATCATAAACTTTTGTGATGGCAGCTGATAGGGAGAGTGTGTAGTGAGTACGACGGGGAGGGACATTGTGCTCGCCATCGTGGACGGTGGCGAACTGTGGCGAAACCAAAAAAAGTTTGTCAAAGGGAAAAACACGTGAAATTAAAACTCCGACGTGTAAACCCTTGCCTCCTTGCGACGATGAGCGGTATGTATGTTTTTAACGCTGCCTCTCATACCATTAATAAAGAATTAAGATGAGCAGATAAGCCTCCCATCTCCTCCCTTTGATTCTATATCATCCGTCCGCTATTCTCCAACAAACCCAGACCACTTGTTAGTCTCATCATGGGATACAGTACGTCAATCTTTATTAATTTATCTCGTATTCTCACTTTTTATACTCCCCTTACTCAGACTGTCAGGCTCTACGAGGTAGGAAACAAGACAAGACAAACCGAGGCAAAAGCAAAGTTTGAACATAGAGCACCCGTCCTCGCGTGTTGCTTCTCCGATGCCTCTCACGCGTTCAGCGGAGGTCTGGACACCTCAGTCCGAGAGTGCGTAGCCGAACCTCTTCTCTCATTACCCTACTCATACATACACCAGACTGGACCTCGGTACTGAAAATATGCGCAATCTTGGCGCGCACAACGACGCCATCTCCACCATGGCATACTTCCGGGAATCCAGTGCGCTTTCCTGATCATATTCCATCGATTGCCATTGATCCACCTACAGACATGCTCATCACCGGCTCATGGGACCGTACCCTTCGATTCTGGGATTCTCGCGCGAACAGCCCTCAACACTCCTCGCACGACACCCCAGAGCGGGTGTACCAGCTTGACCTCGTCAACAATACGCTGGTAGTAGCCATGGCCAGCCGCCTCTTCAACATATACGACGTCCGCAAAATGGACTCTCCCATCCAACAGCGCGAAAGCAGTCTCAAATTCATGACAAGGTCCCTAGCATGCATGCCAGATGGCCAAGGTTCGGGAACATCTTTACCAAATCGTTCAAGCCCACTCACTTGCGCCGTCAGGCTATGCGACGGCGTCCGTAGAGGGCCGCATCGCAGTTGAATACTTCGATCCATCTCCTGCCGCACAAGAAAAGAAATATGCATTCAAGTGCCATCGACAAACGATTGACGATGTCGATCACGTATGGCCCGTCAATGCCCTCGCGTTCCATCCTACGTCGGTCCCGAATTTCTCTTTCATCTACCTCTTCTCAGTGTATTACAGGTATAACACGTTCGCGTCTGCCGGTTCTGATGCTACGGTGTCAATCTGGGACCACAAGGTCAAGAAGCGGCTGCGCCAGTACTCGAAATTCGCCAGCCCGATCTCATCGCTTGCCTTCAATTGTGACGGAACCAAACTTGCCATTGCAGTCAGCTACACGTGGGACGATGGAGAACAGGGATTGAAGACGGCCGAGCGCCCCGCAGTCTTTGTTAGGACACTTGGAGACGAGGTCAAGGTGCGTAACTAGCCCCTGATCCTTGCAAACTCTTGCTAACCATGGGATATACGCGCAGCCCAAAGGGTGGAGTGGGAATTAATCAATTAATACTGTTGTCAGATTCAGTAGTAATATATATTGTCGTGACTTTGCATACGCGTCCTCTTAAGACTTTGTTCACAACCACAACGTTAGTAAAGACACATCACCGTCATAGCACTAATCTTCGATGCCTGAAAATCGTTGGATCCCCCTTGAAAGCAACCCAGAGGCATGATGCTCACTCGCTATCCATGGGAACTAACTGACCGACGGAACAGGTTCTGAATGAAGTCAGTTCGCGCGTTCACTATCCATCTCTCCTTCTCCCCATTCTCACTGCCCGTATGTAATAGTGGTCAAACAAAGGTGGACTTGTCGTGTCCCAAGCTGCGTTTCACGATGTCTACGGCCTGGATCCCGAGGTACACAAACCGTGCTCAGATCTGAAACTCTTTGTAACGACTTGTAGCTCCTATGTCTCGTGCCCCGGCCAGTCAAGGCGGTCGTCCTGCTGTTCCCTATAACAGAACAGCTCGAGACCAAGCGAAAGGCGGAAGATGAAAAGATCAAGAACGAAGGGCAGCCTCTGCTGGATCCCACCGTGGTCTGGATCAAGCAGACAGTGTGTGATATCTTCTCGTCCGAAATGAATCTCATTCTATCGTAGATTCCAAATGCGTGCGGAACGATTGGACTGCTACACGCCTTGGCCAACGTACGTGTGGTGCTAAACACGCTTGATCAATGCTCTAATACATTTGCTTTTATCTAGTCCAATGTGACATTCTCGCCCCAAAGTCCCCTCGCTCAATTTATCGACCAGTGCAAAGGTGCGTCAGTCATGGACGCCGCTATGACTTGATCAATAAATGTTGGTTGGTACTACAGACAAGACACCCGAAGAACGCGCGACACTACTCGAAACTACCCCCCTGTTTGCCAACATCCACGCCGATGCAGCTTCCAGTGGCCAGACGGTTGTCCCAGATAACCTCGACACAGACCTCCACTTCACCTGCTTCGTCCGTGCACCTGCGGTCCGGGGAGAACCAGAGAGTCCTGGTGGACACCGAGTGATCGAACTGGATGGGCGGCGCGTTGGCCCAGTGGACCGAGGAGAGTGTGGAGAAGATCTTTTAGAAGTGCGTTGTACTTGTCCGTGTCCGATCATGGTTCTAATACCCAGGTCTCCAGGACGTGGTAAAGGCCGTGAGGATGCATTACCTTTCCAATACAACGAGTGTGCAGTTCAACATGATCGTACTTGGTCCAGGTGAAGAGGTGTACGCGCGTGGATAGGAGAAGGTAAAGTAGGCGGACAGTACATTGGCTAGTCACGAACGGAACCTCATGTACGCCATCAACAACGCTGAGCAACCAGTGACTGTAGGGTGTATAGTTAGAATGAATTGTTATGCTAGAGACAGAGGATATACCAAATCCGACTAGATATTGCAGAGTGGTCGCCTGGTAGCGTTGTCAACATATGCGGGACACAATGACGCGTCGGAGCTCACCTTGGACGCTTGAATGGCAGTGCGTAGACCAGCGATTTCTTGCTCAATGCGGGTGTCGACCTCCTTGATCTTGAGTTCCTGGTGGCTACTCTCCTCGCGCATGCGGCCCTTCTCGAGATTGAGGTCGAGGCGTACTCCCGCCTGGGTCCGTGTAATCTCTTCGCGCAGTCTCTGCTTCAACTTTTCGATATCAGCAGCCAGACGGTCGTTCTCTGCCTTTATCATTGCGAGGTCGTTCTTCTCCATGAGCTGAAGTTCGGACTTGATCTGTGCAAAGTCGACTTGTTGGGTGTAGTGGCGCTGGAGGAGGCATATTAGATGATTGGGGGGGAACTGGTTTTGAGTCAACATGCCTTTTCCTGCTCAGCCTTTGTGACCATGTTGCTCGTCATATTGCGAATGCTTTCGTCGATGACCTCAGCCATGGCGGACATGATGCCCTCGGCCTGTGCACGGTTGAGGCCCTCACGCTCAAGGCGCTGAACAAAGTGGTGAGTGTCGAAATGAAAGTCGGGCCTGCGATGAGTAGTAGAGAAAGAGCGGATAAGATTGCGAGGTATGAGTCGTGACATGGAGGAGCGAAACAGAGCCGATATTCGCACGCCAACTACTTGTCATGGGCAATGATGGAGGAAGCATTCCAGACCGCAGAGATCTAGTAAAGAGCAAGCCCAAGGTATTTGATTTTATATACTTTCCCTTCAATACCTCACAGAAACCCTCGAGGCTGAACAAGCCGACAAGGCAAACCAAACTCGTGCTCGCTGGTTCTTCTGTGCTCTTTCCAAGGCAAGTTCTCTTCCCTGAGAACATCCTTCCCTATTCTCAAACAGAAAAATAGAGCAAGCTTCAGGAACCAGTCGTCTCGTGTGCACTGGGTAAACTGTACAACAAGGACTCCATTATTGAATACCTCCTCGATCATTCAGCTTATGGAGATGGGGAGACCATCTGTGGGCACATTCGTTCTCTCAAGGTCAGTTATCCAATGTATTCCTGATTCTTGCTGATCCAGGTCACCACAGGATATCAACAAGCTCACCTTGACCCCGAACCCTTCCCGCACACCAGCGGCCGACGGCAGAGAACGACCGCAGTTCATCTGCCCCCTCACGCTCAAGGAGATGAATGGTCTCGTCCCCTTTGTCTACCTCTCTACCTGCGGCTGCACTTTTTCACAAGCCGGACTCAAGAATGTCGCCGCCTCTCCCTCCTCCTCTCCCCAAGAGCTCAGCCTTTGCCCCCAGTGCGCAAAGAAGTATTCACCAACTACAGATATCTTGCAGCTCAACCCAAACCTTGAGGACGAGGAGCGCATGCGCGATATCATGGAGCGTCAGCGGCTACTCGAGCCGCCACCGAAAAAGTCAGGGAAGAAGCGTAAAGCTGCTGCAGATGGAGGCGAGGAGCCTGCGAAGAAGAAGAGGGAAGAGTCGCGGCCAAGCACCAACCCGAGCATTGCAGCGGCGAGTCGTGCGGTTGTCAGTAGTCTGGCGATGGAAGAGGCGAAGCGAAAGGCGGGGATGAGCGAGGCGGTCAAGAGCTTGTACGATAGCACCGATCGCGAGAAGCGCAAGGAGACGTTCATGACGATGGGAACCTTTACCAGAGTACACTTACTTTCTTTTCTTGTGAAAATTTCATGCTCATTATGTTTTCAGTATGCGTAGCGCGGCGTATTTTAGGTGTATTTTTATTCCAGCCCATATACACGAGGGAATTATATGAACACCTCGACCTTGGTACGGAGAATCCAGAGTCCAAGTTTTGACTACGATTGGTATGGATGAGGAGTGATAGACTTGTTGAACGCAAGGTTGGACGGTGTCGGGCGTCGGGCGTGTGGAGGCCCTCTCCACGCCGCCCCAGGCTCAAGAGTCCGTAATTGTTGCAAACAAGGAAGCCTTAATCTTGGAACCCGCTTCAGCAGAAACAGAGCACAGTCGGGGTTCAGCATAAATATCAGCACGAGCTAACAAAGACGGTGTAAGTACTTATCATAGGCGCTATGTGCGCTTATGTATGTGATTGGCGGGCGCGACACCGAGGTTACGGCGGCGTTAAGCGGGAAAGATCACGTGTGTCACGAGTATCCCTCCGAGATTTCACCGCCCGCTTAACCTCGGTCTTATACCCAAGCCTCCATCGATACATACTTGAAGAATATCTCAAAAATGAAGATCGCGATCCTAACGTCCGGAGGAGACAGTGCGGGTATGAACGCAGTGGTGCGTTCGGTCGTAAAGACCGGGATTTTAAAGTATGGAGTTATATCATTTCTTTCGATTACTGGTTTTTGACGCGCCTCTTTGCGTAGGGGATGTGAAATGTGGGTTGTACGGGAAGGGTATGAGGGTCTCGTCCGAGGAAACACGGAATATGTCCAAACACATGGATCGGACGCTCCACTGCTGAAAACCGAGCCACCCTCTGCTGTGACAGAAGCGTCTACCATCAACGTCGTGAACAATCTCAGGTTCGGCGATGGCAACTTGCTTCGAGATGGAACCTGTGACTATACAGGTGGAAGATCTCTCAATGGTCGTTATATCATCAGAGTAGGGTTTGACGATGTGCGTGGGTGGTTTGCGGAGGTAGGTTATCGGTTATCTTTCCGCCCACAAGTTATCAATTTTGGTGCCTAGGGAGGTACCCTCATTGGAACAGCACGGTCCAAGACGTTTCGCACTCCCGAGGGTCGCTTGACTGCTGCTCACAATCTTATCAAAGAGGGCATTGACGCGCTCGTTGTTTGCGGAGGCGATGGCTCCTTGACTGGTGCTGATGTATTCAGGGCCGAATGGCCGTCTCTAGTTGCAGAGCTTCTCTCACAATGTACGGGCATTTATCCTTGCATGTCCCTCATAACTCAAAGCTAAGATCCATAGCCAAAATTACGGAAGCCCAAGCAAAAGAACACGCCCATCTCAAGATAGTCGGACTTGTTGGATCTATCGACAATGATATGTCGATGACAGACATGACGATTGGTGCGCCAACGGCTTTACATCGTATTTGCGAGGCGATGGACAACATCAACTCCACGGCCTTCAGCCATTCGCGTGCATTCGTCCTGGAGGTAATGGGAAGGCATTGCGGGTGGTTAGCACTTCTTGCTGGTGTTGCGTAAGTCTCATTTCTGTATGGTAAGAGGTCACTGAATATTTACAATGTCGTAGCGGTGGTGCAGACTTCATTTTTATCCCAGAGAGACCACCAAAATCAATGCCTTGGGAAGATGAGATGTGCGCCGCCATTCAGCACGTAGGTTCAGGTTGTGGTCCATGTTATAACGCTCACCCCTCAATCAGCATCGTGAAGTTGGCAAGCGCAAGACGATCGTGATCGTTGCCGAAGGCGCTATTGATTGCGAACTCAAACCCATCAAGGCAGAATATGTCAAAGAGGTCCTTACGGATCGCCTGGGGCTTGACACAAGAGTGACAACGTTGGGCCATACCCAGAGAGGTGGACGGCCATGTGCCTGGGATCGTATTCTTGTGGGCGCATTTATTGACGAGCTGATGCTAATCTGACCTCTCATAGCCGACACTTCAAGGTGTTGAAGCCGTTTCTGCATTGTTAGAGGCCACTCCGGAGACACCCTCGTACATGATTGGAGTTCAAGAGAATAAGATTACGCGAGTTCCCCTTATGGAAGCTGTTGAAATGGTATGTGACTTGCGTACTTGCCTCTTCCCGCGTCATTAGATGGACGCCCTTTCCAGACTCAGGCCGTGGCACAAGCCGTCAAAGATAAAGATTTTGAAAAGGCCATGTCTTTGAGAGATCCCGAGTTCGCCGAGAGTTTGGATGGTTTTACAGCGACGTCAGCTCTAGTGAAAGAGCCTGTGCTACCTAAAGAAAAGGTCTGCATCTGCATTTTAGCGCATTTATCATCTCATCCCGATGTATTATCAGCGACTTCGAATTGCCATTATGCAGTAAGTAAGCTCAGAATTAGTGGTTTCAAGCCTGACGTCCTTGCAGTATGGGTGCGCCAGCTGGTGGAATGAATGCAGCGACCCGCGCTGCTGTTCGTTACTGTCTTCGTCAAGGTCATACGCCGCTCGCGATCCAGAATGGCTTCCGCGGCCTTCTTGACGATAACATTATACAGCTGTCATGGCTCGGTGTCGATTCCTGGATGGCTCGAGGCGGCTCTGAGCTCGGTACCAACCGGGCGCTCCCTTCAATCGACCTTGGAGCCGTTGCCGCGACCTTCCAAAAGTTTAACATCGGCGCTTTCATGATGATTGGTGGATTCGAGGCTTTCAACGCCTTGCTCATTCTTGAGGAAGGCAGGAAACATTACCCTGCATTCCATATCCCTATGGTGCACTTGCCTGCGACGATCAGCAACAATGTGCCAATGACAGAGTTTAGTCTCGGTAGTGACACGAGTTTGAATGCGCTGGTGGATGCCTGTGACGCTATCAAGCAGAGCGCTAGCGCGTCTAGAAATCGCGTCTTTGTTGTCGAGACACAGGGTGGAAAGTGCGGATATATTGCTACAATGGGTGCTTTGGCGGTAAGTACAGCTAGTCTTCGATGTCTCCTGATATTGACAGGTTCTTCTTCTATGCAGACCGGTGCTTGCATTGTCTACACTCCCGAGGCCGGGATGAACCTGGATATGCTGCGGAGAGATGTTAGGTTCTTGAAAACAAGGTACAGTCTCGACGAAAAGGGCAAGAGCGAAGGTCGCCTTGTCATCAGGTGCGTTATCCCCCATGAAGACCATGTTTCATCCTCATGCTTTTACTGCTCCAGAAATGAGGCATCTTCGTCAGTCTACACCACTGAAGTGCTCACTAACATGTTCAAAGAAGAAGGTGGCTCCCTGTTTGACGCTCGTTCTGCATCTCTGGGGCACACTTTGCAGGGTGGTGTTCCCTCGCCGATAGATAGGGCGCGCGCAGTTCGGCTGTCACTCAAGTGCATGGCATTTATTGAGAGACACCACGCACTGCTGGAAGCCCAATCCCCGAAAACGAGGCAGGCATCCGGAGAAAGTGCGGCTGTGATTACGATCCAGTCCAGCTCCATCGAGTGGGTCCCTGTGCAGGAAATGGTGAAGCACGCAGACATGAAGAACCGAAGAGGAAAGCATTCATGGTGGGAGGGGGTGACCGAACTCGTAGATGCATTGGTGGGCCGTCCATCACTGAAGTAAACTTAGACTACATAGAAATTCGCAATCGGAAATTTATATTCATCGGTACTTGCACAGTACACATCCTGGTTCGCCTCGCCACGAATGCCAAAAGTTGTGAGTGAGAGCGCCTGCAAGTAAAAATTAGCAGTAAATTACACAAGTTGTCTAGTAATAATAAACGGCCGTATAGTCGATGGTGAACGGCGATACACTGGTAGTTCCTCCCTGCTTCGTCCGTCCCGCGATTTTCGAAGCCTAAACTTGAGAGGACAACTTTGTGTCAGATGGACATACTCCCCGCCATCCAGCGTGTTGGTCCTGGTCCTACTCGTACAGAACGCGAGTCAGGGATTCCTCGTCATGGATGACCTGGCTCTCGGTCAGAGTTGGATCAAGGAGAGAGGATGTGTGTGATTGAGCGAGGATAAGCCGACAATCTCCAGTGACAGCTCAACTCTCAGCAAGGACATCTGCGTCAGTGTCGGTGAGAATTTTGAGCAATGCCTCTTTGACCTGGGCGTGTAGATCCTCTGGAGTATAAAATTCAGCGCCTCCTGGGCAAGATGTAATGGGACACGCACTGGCTCGATGTACAGCACGGATGTAATCTGCATTAGCGACCTGGATCTCCTCCTCCAAGACGGCTAAGCGCTGAGCCTGGGCCTCCTCTAGCTCTGGCTCTGGGAGGGATTTGATGAGGTACTCGACCTGCTTGGCCTTGACTATGAGATCCGCTACGAGCTCCTTCTTATTTGCTGCATTTCAAAAGTCAACCCATGCAAAGGTGTTTACAGGAAAACAAAGGGGCACCGTCAAACACCTCGGGGAGATCAAACTTTTCTGGGTTGCGCTGCTTGGTGATGGGTACTTCAGCACTGAGCTGGAGAAAGTTGACGCGAGATGTGAGATATGCGATGGAGTTGGACATGATAAGGAGGAGCTGGATAAGAGGTTAGAAACTTTGAAATTTGATTTGAATAATGTGTGAGTTGCCTGCTGAATCTCGTCCTGAAGCTGCGTTATTCGATCCATGTTGGACAGATCCTGCAGCATTGCGCTGAAAGAAGGGTTGGACCGCCGAATGGCACGGTGATGGAGACGTCCACATCACATGACCCTGTCCTCCTTGCTTTACCCTCGCTCATGCCCCTCTGTAGTTCCTCCTCAAATAGCCCAGGCTTTGGCCGCAAACCAGTATGCTCATCTCATTTATTATTTCCGTCATCTCAATCCCCTTCTAGATACAAAGAAAGGTACGGCATCCACCATCCATCACCGGACATGTGACAAGCGAGCACAACCTCCCAGGTCGTGGTCTGCGGCGATGGTGCATGCGGTGCGCAAACTTTCTTTATCTATACACATACAGACACTCACACAGCATCTTGCAGGCAAAACATCACTACTGAACGTCTTCACCCGTGGTTTCTTTACACAAGTCTAGTACGCTACTCTTTTTACGTCCGAGACTCTCACATAACTTGAGGAAATATCAGTGAGCCGACGGTGTTTGAGAACTACGTGCAGGACATACTAGTAGACGATCAAGTCGTAGAACTCAGTCTATGGGACACTGCAGGTACGTATAGCTCTCATCTCTCCATTCTCATGTCTGACTTTTCCTCAGGTCAAGAAGAATTCGATAGGCTACGCTCACTCTCATACGCCGAAACCAATGTAATCATGATATGCTTCTCTGTATGCCCAGCACTCCCTTTACAACTATCTTAATCCTGATGCCGACGCAGGTGGACAACCCAGTGTCTCTGGAAAATGTCGAGTCAAAGGTCAGCAACAGTCTCACCTGCTTCACCACCCCTCTGAACCCCTCACCCAGTGGATAGACGAAATTCTAGAGCACTGTCCTGGAGTAAAGGTGAGAAGCCCGCCATATACCGCTCATCCGTGTTCATTCAATCTATCTCAGCTGGTCCTTGTAGGTTCGTATCAAGCTAACATCCATACTTGCATGCTCATCCTGCTTTAGCTTTGAAATGCGATCTCCGCGACGACCGAGGGGTAAGAGACCGCCTCCAACGATACGGCACACATGCGGTTCAATACGAAGAGGGACTTGCCGTTGCCCGACGGATACGAGCGAGTAGATACCTTGGTGCGTCTTGTCCTGCATTTATTTCCCATGGTTAATATTTCTTGCATGTTCAGAATGCAGCTCTAAGCATAACCGTGGTGTCACCGAGGTCTTCTACGAAGCAGCGCGAGTCGCACTAAGTACGAGATCCAAAGGTGCGGGGGATGGCGGCTGTGTTGTAATGTGAGGTGTACCTGGGTCCTGGGTACACTATTTAGATAAAGGACGGACCTTTTTGCCTCCTCCAGCTTGCTTTGATTACTATACTCTCTGATCATCACCTGCATTGATACCATGTATGTCATCTATGTATACCTTACCACTGTTTTACTATACACGCCTCTTGACTACGAACTCTATTTACTGGATACACAATATTATCCACAAGTCTCCCAAATGTGTTGATGCGAAGACAAAATGGTTGTTTTGAGTTATTGATATCAAAAAGTTCTTGTTCACCAGAAACGAGCATGGCTCGATTTCGCGCAGAATTCAGCGACAGCAGCGACGATGATTCTTCATCAGAGCCCGAGGTACAAAATGAGCTCGAGGCCAGCGAGGACGAGAGCGAGGGCGAGAGCGGGAGCGGGAGCGAGGACGAGGACGAGGCCTTGAGGTCTCCGAGCCCAAAGATGCATGAGGACGAGCTGTTAATGTCCAACGCGCGACGCTGGAAGCAGCCCGACCGCAATGCGCTCGTCGAGGGAGAGGACGGAGAAATCCACTATGCGCATGAAGTTGACGAGAACCGTGCGTCCAATCTACGCGTCTCCGAGGCCTCCTCGTCGTCGTCACCGCCACCACCACCGAGAGCCCGAGGCGATCCTACACTCACTTCATGGGCTCAGCACGTCGGCGTCGATTCACAGAAGATGCACGTTATGCAGACGTCACTGTTTCGTTTGCCAGAGGAGGCTGCGGCACTCAAGGCTCTTAACCATCCACAATCGTCTCGCGCCGGTCTACGTGTGCCCCTACAACCGCTGAATCGAAAACACAGCAGGGATTCTGATGGGGATGGACTTCGAACAGATTCAAGAGAGGTAATCTTCTTTGCCAGTCGTTCGCTCAGTGCGACTAATATCCAATTTTAACAGAGACCTTCATTTGCACACGACGTTGAACCGCCTTTATATCGACCGTCAAGGAAATATGCACGCGTAGAAAGCTCAGAATCAGCTGTAAAGGGAAGCGAGGGATCTTACTTTGACGCCGGTCTTGCATTTGGCCGTTCTTTTCGAGTGGGATGGGGACCGGGTGGGACTCTAGTGCATCTGGGCTCTCTCTGCTGCCCAGCATCCACCACGTACGTCTTTATTATCAACCAACTCCCTGGTCTGACTTGGGTACAGAAATTCTTCTGCAAATTCCTCTATAATCACACGAACCGTGTTTCCGTCGTACGCCGACGCGACAACAGGCTCGACACTCTGCAGTAAACTACTGCAGCACCACCTATCAAATTCACCCATAATGCCGGATGACGACGATGTCCCCTTTGCGGACCCCGATGCCGACTGCCTCGACTTCTCGTCCTTCGCAACGCTGTTCCCAGCTGCAGACAGGTCCTACGAAGCCTCTCTCTTCCGCCTCGGACAAGCCCTCTTCGACGATATTGACCTCCGCCTGGGGCCGTCAGTAACAATTGATATACGGAACAGGATCACTGCTGTCCGCCGGAAAGCCGCCCTCTCTGTATGGCTAGAAGACGCGGTGTCCACGACGGTTGAAGCTGATCTGCGTGCCAATGCCTCAGCGGACGCGCCTACGAGCGCATTCACCCTTCTCACCGGCCACCAAACAGAAAAGGCCGTCAACGTCGCCATTGACGGTGGCTTCTGGAGGCTCGCGACTCTGATCTCGCAGGCTGGTGGTGATCGCACATTCAAAGATGACCTTAAGCAGCAAATGCAGATCTGGAATGAGCAGCGGATCGACGTGCATATCGAGGAGAGCGTGCGGAAGCTGTATGCGCTTCTTGCGGGCCTGATAGATGCAGAGGTAGCGGGTTCGCGGGGCGGGGGGCTGGAGAAGTGCTCCGACGTGGACGTATTGAAGGGGCTTGACTGGAAACGCGTCTTCGGACTTCATCTGTGGTACTCGGAGCCCGTAAACGCCCCCATAGCCCAAGTCTACCAATCATTCAACCACCTCGTCTCGGAAGGTCGAATCTCGCGCCCGCTGCCTTGGTATGCAGAGAAAAAGACCCTTTTAGCCCCGTCTTCGTCCTCTCTGTGGAACCTCCCGTCCACGTCCATCGCATCCGATGGGCTCTTCTCATTAATTCGCTTACACGCTGAGCCCGCCTGCTCCCTCTCGCAGATCCTCACGCCCCTTTCGTTCGGCACCTCACCCGTGGACTACAGCCTCAGCTGGCACTTATACATCATCCTCTCGCGGTGCATGCGGGTGCGCGACTTTGCGGACCGGGGCGACCCACTCGGCCATGCCCACCGTATGAATGACGTCTCGGATGAGGATGAGGAGGAGGAGGAGGCCAAACAGGAGGGACACAGTCCCAGCGCTGACCTGTTAGCCAGCAGCTATGCCTCTCAGCTTGAGAGTAATGGGCTAATCCAGGAGGCTATGTTTGTGCTGTTGCACATAGAGGGATCTGTAGGGTGAGTAACTCTACGGCGTGCTCCAAAACCATTCGACTGAACTGATGGTTCTTGCTATAGGCGAAAAAAGGCAATCAAGGACCTTTTGGCCCGTTCGGCTGGGAGATTGGACGAGTGGATGACGAGGGGTATGGAGGGTAGTTTGAAGATACCCAGGGCGTGGATTTTGGAAGCCAGAGTACGAACCTTGCTATGCTGTTATCCACGTTCACTGAATCTCTGTCAACAGGCTAACTATGCGCTTGACAATGGCAACATTTACGACGCGTATGAGCTTTTCCTACAGGCAAAGCTTTATGATGCTGCACATGACTTGGCCGTAGTGGAACTTGCGCCTGATGCCGTTCTTCGCCGAGACTATGAGTTGCTGCAGAGCCTGTTTACCAAATTCCTTAGACACCCCGTCAACAGCTGGCACGTCCGTGGAAAGGTCAGGCATCGCCCCCCATTTTACCAAACGCATTCTGAATGTCGTCTCTTTTCCTTCCCTTCAAACAGGTTTTCCTGGACTACGTGAAAATCATGACACATCTGCCTGGACTTGTCACAGAGGTGGACGCTATTGCGGATGCTGATCAGGCCACTCAATTTGACGACCTGATCAAAAGTGTTCCAAGGCTCGTCGGGATCCTGCCAGACGTTCTCAGAGAAGGCCCCGATCCGCGTCATGGGGCTGCGCTGACAGAGATGGTCGCGGGGATGATGGGGCAGGTGAAAAAGTATGCCCCACATGTCTTGGTATGTGATTCTCTTTTGTTTCTTGAATTGTATTCACGTTTCCTGGTGCTCTCAGCCACAGGTCGACCCAACGCTATTGGACGAATCCATGCGGTTAGAAAGAATTCAGTCGATGGCTTATACGCGGTTTCTTAGCCAGATTAATTGATTGAAGGGGGACCGTGATGGTTACATCGTGGCATCTGTTTTTCACTATACATTTGTAGTATAATGCATTGCCTATACCGCATTAAGCCAGCAAAAGCAAACATTTGACCGTTCTGAACCTATTTCGACTACTTTGTGTGGATCCAAGTTTTGTTGAAGTAACTGGAATTCCCCTATTATGTATAAGTCCAATATGTAATAACATGTACGTATCTACTCCATCTAGAACCCTCCGAAGCCAGTCATCGCAGGAGGCATGCCGTTCATCGGAGGCGCCTGTCCAGAAAACCTAAACATGATTTAAGAACTTTAGCAGCAGTCTCCAGAGAAGCTGCGAGTGAAAGATCGTACCCGTTCGTCAACAACAGTGTGCTTCCAAACCCTGGGTTAATGATAGGAGCTTCGGACTCAACCTGCTCTTTTTGGGCGTCCTTCTTCGACCGCTCTCGGACCTCCTTCTCCAGCGCCGCCAGCTGTACAAAAGATCGGCACCTCAGCACCCAAGTTTCAAAAGAGTCGTATAAATATCTGGTACCTTGTCCACCAATGACCGCTGCACTTGGATTTTGTAGGGCATGTAGAAGTCGTTAAGGCCGTGCTGCCATGACAGTTCCTCGACAATATCGGAGCGGAGAAGATCGAAACAGATGAAGAGAAGGGCGGCGAAGCACTCCTTGTTGCCAATGTCGACGAAATATGACAGGAGGTCTTCAGCAACTTCCGTCGAACTAGAAGTTGCTGCAGTGACCATAGCATCCTTGAAGAGACGATCTTGCTTCGACAGCGATATCGATTCCTCCCAGCGTGTGTTTTTCTTAATTGGCTTGAGTCTTCCGTGTCACTAACAGATGCAAGAATGGATGTACCTTGTAGAGATGCGCAGCAAGTCTCCGGAATTCGAGCAACTGGTGCTTCTCCAAGCGTCGTGCGAGCTTAATGTTGTTGAAGTTGTCGAAACTATCAATTGAATCTCGCAGAGTTTTATAGTCCTCCTCTTCGATCAGAAGGTCGTTGTAGGCATCATTAACAGCTTCGATGTTGAGCTGGATGTTTCAAAATGTCAGTGATGATGGAAGGGGATTCGTGGTGAAAAAAACTCGAACATGTTGAACGGCAATGAGGTAAGATCTGATCAACGGAATATGATCAATCTGGCCGAAGACACGAACGACCCGGCTGTGATCGATGCGAGGAATGAGGACAGTGAGTAGATCAGTCAACAGGGTGGGCTGCTCCTGAAGGTAGAACGTCAAGGCCTTGTAGTAGCTTAAAAGAAAAATAATGTCAGATGTGTTATGAGGAGAGGAGATCACCTACATCTCAACGTTAGCAGCGCGAACGATGACATCTTTGAATTGGTTGTGCTCCCATGCGTCCGCAGAACGCTCAATCATCGCCAGCGCAGCATTGTCCTGCGATCATGGATTAAAAGTATTCAGTTTGATGCCCACAACGCTACGTACGAATTCATCGTATTTGATGTACAGGAACACAAGCTCTGGCCACAGGTGGGCCTTTTCCGTTGCTTTGATGACCTGGAAATCATGAGTTGAGAAAAGACAAAGCTGTGAGGATCAGACACACCTTGGGAATATTGATACGAGCAACAAACAATTTGAGATGCTCAAGGACTAGAAAAGACGGGTCAGTCGCGTTAGATTGCATGATGGGCAAACTCACGTTTGGCCGGTCGATATTTGCTCAGCAGGATCGACAACTCCGTGAAAATACCCATGTGTGCACGTTCCAAGCTCAGACCAGCTTCCAAGAGACCGACAATTTCCTCAAAGTGTCCACGGCGCTCATACATTGATATCAAAGCGTTCAATTCCTCCTAAAAACATTGATTAACAATTTAGAGCAACGAATTGTGAGAAATAGGAACATACGGCATGGACAATGATGTTGAGACCACAGATTTGAGCCAGGCGGAACTCAGCCTTCTCGATACATGCCGCGTGAACCTGCTTCCAAACCCTGGCGGCCAATTTTAGATGTTGTTTAATAAAAGGTGATAAGAAGTCCTCACTGAGTGTTACCCGCCTTCCTTGCACTTTCGACGGCAGATTGGTTCTCGCCGAGGTATATAAGTGTTGTAGCGAGGCGGGCCCAGTTCGAAATGCTAGTGAAAAGCAACTTCGCGGCCTGATAGAGCTCATCCTCGAAGCACTTCTCTCCAACCTCAAGAATATCTGCGACATTCGTCATTGCAAGGAAGTCCTCCATATCGTGAAGACGGTCTGTCTTCGCGTACGCATATGCGAGTTCCGTGTCAATTTTGGGTTCCCGAAGAGTCTTGCGAGCCATTTGGAGGAACCTGACGAGATCATCGTGCTTCCCAGCATGATTCGAAATCTCAATAACCTCGGCAAAGTTGGAGGGATCCTCAGCCTTGATGTATGAATCTAGAAATATGGTCGGCGGGATATAGAATATAAGAGAAAATATGTGGCTCACCGATAGAGTCCTTAATACGAAGGCCGTCGAGTTGAGCCTTCGCAAGTCTGCTCCACACCTCAGGCCGATTGACTTTGTTCGCAAAGTCGAGTCCACGATCAATCGAGACAATGTGTTCAACGAGAACATTGATGGCCATTCCGAATTGGTCATACTTTTTGTAGATAGTTAGTGACTCTTCGTACAGCCCATGATCCGTTGCAATCTTGGCGATCTCCCCAGCGTCGTAGTTTTGGAGCTTGTTGATATAACCAACGACCTTGCCCTTATCGGCGCGAATGGCGGTCAACAGCAACAAGTTCTGGAGGTTCTTGTTGTCACTGAAAGGCGAGGGTTCAATGATAATCTTTTCCAACAGCTCGATGAGCTCGATAGGGAGGTCCGCCTGAAGGAAAGACTTGACGGTAACAGAGACATCGTCGGGGTCGGTGCATTCAGGAAGTGCGGTCGCGACAATCTGCCATTTGGATCAGTAAGGGCTACCATGATAACCACCAACATCAGCTAACCTGGTCAATGAGTTGACGACGGTGAACATTATCGTGCACAAGAACCTGAGCCCAAAGCTCGGGTTGACGGCGTTTGACCAAGTACCGCGCCTGTTGCTTGAACATCGAGTTGTCGTTGGTGATTGAGATGAGCTCATCATCACAAAGCCCTTTAGCATACGCAATGTATGCCAAGTATGGGTCCCTTTTCTCGCAGAATTTACCAACAACGAGAGGTTCGTAGAGCTACACGTTGTAACGGTTAAGCTATTAAATTATAAATGCGATACAAAGAACGTACATTGTTCTCCTTGAGGAATTGCTCGGGGTTGTTGTTGCTGTCGATGTAGATCTTCGCGAGAGCGTTGAAAATGGCCGTGTCCTGACTACCTCCTTGGACGCGAGCCTCGAGCCAAGGCAGGATCAACTTGAGACGGTTGCGCTCTTCCACCTCATGGACCAGCTCGTCGATAGGGAAGTTGCCAGTGACAGAAGCGAGGAGGCCCTTGATTGTGGTCTCATCGCAATCCACATCGAGAAGGCCGCCAACAACCTGAGGAGTCCGGACAGAATTGACACGTTGAACATATACCTCGATGAACTTAGTGAGCCCGTTCTGGTAGAGGTACAGGACCAAGTCGTGTACGAAGTCGAAGCGATCACAAACGATGATGAGAGGAAGCTGGTCGGAAAGCTTCGCCTCTTTGAGGAAATTCTTGACCTTCTCGGGATTATAATGATTACTTTCTCGGCAGATACGTTCGACTTCGCGGATTTGGCCAGTCCGCGTGGCAGCCTGAATGTACTTGAAATGCACCTCGGAATCTTCGCTCAGGTTGACGACAGAGCCAAGGTAGTAATACAGACCTGGTAAGATCGGAATATCAATTGAAAGTCGAACCGAAGCAGAAAGAGATGTGATGACATACCCTCAAAGCTCTTGTAGCTCTCAAACATCTCAATCAGCTTGACCGGTCCAAGGATATCTGAGTACTTGGTTGCAATCTGGATGACAACTTGCAAGTTCTGGCGAATGTTAACGCGGAGCATCTCGTTCAAGCAAGCCATCGATTGCTCCGTCGTCAGACGACTGAAGTAATTCACGAGCCACTAAACTTCTTGGTTAGCCATGATAGAAAGTGAGACAATAAAATACAACTGAGGTTTACATCGGGCTGAAGAGTTGTTGTGTGCACAATGGCGCGCTTAATGTCGGCCAAATCTTCGTAATGTTCAAGAGCCTGCATAGATAAGATAAGAGGTGTTGAACGATGAGCGGCCTAGCCAGCAGAACGCACGCGCTGCAATAGACCAGCCTTCTCGCAAAGGTTGGCAATTCTGGGTCGATCATAGTGGCTGAACATTTCGTTTCCGAGGATTGCATCCGCAACTTGAGGGGCATGGACAAGGTTCATCTCCAAAAGGCGGGTTTGAAGTGGTCCCTGCTCGGGCTTGTTATCCTTGAGAGCGTCAAGAAGGAACGAAGTGGCGGGTTGGATCATGTTCTGGGACATGAAGATGTCGACGACCTGCAGGGCAGATATTGTAAACCACAAGAACCTTCAAATGAAAGAATATGGCGTACCCGTTCAACGTCGACCAGAGGGCCAGTCTCATCATTGACGAGTTGAGCAGCAAACTCTGCACCTTTCTCCGGATTCGTACGCATGATGTGTTGTAAGAGTGCAACATAATCGGGGTGGTGTCCAACCTTCTTGGAATATAGCACAATCTTGTCAATCTGGCCCGTCTCTGCGAAGCAGGCGATGACTTTATTTGGGACGTTGGCGCGGAGGTAGACGCTGAGGGCCAGAGTCATGTCATGAAGGCGTACAATATCGCCCAGTTCCTCACTGCATGTGAGCTGTGAAGGTAGTGTTAGACATATTCTTGTCAGAAAGTTAAGCTTTCACACCTTGTTCTCTTTGAGCCACTTCTCCAGCAACTGCTTCCTGCCTTGTTGCAATACAGGGCGGGCCAGCTCCAAAGACTCGAGGTGGTTAAGCTCACCCTTCTCCAACAATATACCAAAGTACTGGAGAATTGGAGAGAGACCACCAGGAGGGGTGGGCGCCTGTTTGAACGATTCAATAACTGCGACGGTTCGGAGAATGCCCTGTAATACTAGTTGAGGCTCTTCAAACGGTGCTTATAACGTAAATCATACCCGTGGAGAATTCGCTGCAACCTTTGCCGCCTCCCCAAACTGTCCTGCCTGGAACAAGTTCTGATACTGCTGAACGTAGAGGTCATCGGCTCCAGGAAGGTTTCCACGACTGGCAAGTTTGAAAGCAAGCTCCGTGTTATTCAGAGTCGTCAGAATATAGGGGATAATAGTCTGTTCGTCGACATTGACGCTAAGGACTTGTCCTTTCTTGTTGACACCGATGATACCGTTCGTCGCCTCGTGCTCCGCAGTCACGAAGATGGTTTCGCCAGAAATGCGGTTCATATAGACACACGCGCCAGATTCAAGATCGTAAAGATGAATAAAGCCATACTTCGTGACCAGATAGACGATGCCGTGCTTCTTGGATACTTGCATTGCTACCGGGAAATCGTTTGTGGCCTCAGGGGGGAAGTAGACGTCGACGGCCTTCTTGACGAAGGGAGGGTCGGGTGCAGCATGATCAATCTCGACAACATGAAGCTGAAATGTATGGATTAGTTTAAGATTAAGACACATTTAAACAGGAACGCAAACCTTTGCACCAGTTGCAGTCCGCACGGCGAAAGTAAACAGTTTCGTGGGCTTCTGGTGGCCGTCTTGCTTGATTTCGGCGAAAGATGCCGCGTGGCCTTCGATGGGTTGACTGACCCCACGCTCCCGACTATACAACTGCATCGAACCCTTGACTTTAAAAGCCGACGGGTTCGTGGAATTTCCCGAGATACCAATGAGGACCAGCCATTTCTCGTCGGGCGTGACGCGATAGTTGATTATTTGCGCGCCAGCGAGTGTTGGATGACGGTCAAATATCTTCTGAGGAGGGGAAGTTGCATCCGATAGTGTCCAGTGGTAGACAGCCGTTTCAGTGACCATGCCGATAGTGGTGTCCGAGACCCACTTCCAGAAGACTATGTCCTCATTGCTGACATGCGACTTGACTTTCTGCTTGGCCTCGATGTTAAAGATTTGAAGTGTTCGACCAGCTATTCGGCCGAATATCAGGACCACATGTGGGGATGACGTGCAAGTTATGACGTGCCTTTCAGTGCCAGTATTTTCTGCCTTGGGTGCATGATAGCTGAGTCCGCAGAAATTGGTCGCCGGAGGACATTGTTGGCGTCCGCGAGGTCGATTATGACGACTTGGTTCTGCTCATTTACTTTTTCGCGTACGCAAATAAAATGGTCGGATTCAAGCGTTAGGGTCTAAGAGAGAAGAGTACGTCAGCTATTGGGATGCCTCTCCCTTCTGCTGCGGACAGACCTGGCAAACTTGGTCAGTACACGCCAGCAAATACCGCCGCGTCAACATACCTGGAATGAGATAGACGCCGGTTGAACACCAAGACTGGAGAGTTGCAAGTGCTCGCAGAAGGCTATGGGTTTCGAGGTGTCCAGTGCAGCCATGGTGTCGTGATAGCAGCAACTGCTCAATGTGTCGGGGGTGGGGGAAATGGGAAGGTTTATTTGGTCTTGTTGTTTGGTTGCTTCAACACGTATCCGATGAACGCAACCTGACTCCTGAGCCTTTAACAAGTCTTCAAACTCCCTCTTGATCCTAACCAGGAGTAATTTTTGGAACAACAAGGTAATATACCATCTTAGGTAGAAAACTTGCGCCACCAGAACTGCCACAGCTTGCATTACGTGACCATTGGCTGGCGATGCTAGCTGAGCCTAGCTCACGCCAAAAGATGATTGATTGCATGTCAAAGCATCGTGTCGAGGCAAAGTACTCCTCACCGTACTTCATAATATTGGAGCCGTCAGAGCAGCTAACTATGTCAAGGGTCGGAAGGCCGCTGCTGCACCCTTGGCCTCATAACGGTATCAATGGGCCTGGAAAAATGGAGTTCACGGACGTTTGCAAGAAAGCTTTGTCCTTCTTTGCTATCAATGATATAGATAACCAGCTCGGCATTGAGCACTTATTTTTGGGAAGTTTGAATATTAACGATATATTGTTGTATCTTGGAAATACGAAATTCGCCACCTACGGAATTTGTGCCAAGTGGCGCAGGTTCTTCTGAAATCTGAACAAAAGGCTAATAACCATACGAAATTCGCCACCTACGGAATTTGTGCCAAGTGGCGCAGGTTCTTCTGAAATCTGAACAAAAGGCTAATAACCGGTCGTCAAGAATCACTGAATTGATACAGTTTGGGAGGTCAATAAGGGAGTTATCAACAGCCTGAGTTTGGCGCCTTTCCCAGAACATCCATGCTTTGATAACATCCTTCGACAACAGGTTTAGTTATTCCCTGACCGTTCATTTGGAGAGCAATAATCACTCTCTGCGTTCCGAAAACGAGGGCAGAAAGCATGGGCACTTCGCAGCGTTGGTAAGTCCGATAGAATGTGACGACTCAACTGATAGGCAAAATCAGGGGCCAGCTTTCCGCTGATGGATCCCCGTCCAAACGAACAACTGCGACCACGTCCAATCTAAGAGGTTTTGTGGCTGGTGTACAAATTAAGCAGGTTGAGGCCAGTGAATAAACATACGCTGTGGCTATCAACACTATAGCTGTCAACACCAACAGCCGAAGGTACATTGACAGTGATAGATGTCCATTCCTGGAGCTTGATACTCGTCTGAAAGCATCCCAGTGGCGGTGAAGAAGGATAACTGTAAAGACTAGAATGCTTTCAGCTTCTCGGCCGTTTGTTTTGGAAGGGGGTTAGCTAGCCTTCAACCGAAAGAACGACGGCAGCAGCAAGAAGGATGAAGGTCGCACATAGGATTGACCTGTAAATTTCCGTTTTATTATAAGCCACGTACGGATGGAAATTAGTGGAAGTCGAAGGGATGGCCGGCATCGGAAAATAAAGGTTGGGTGAAACAGACGCAGGTCAGATAAGTTCAGACCCAGTTGCTTTTAAACAAGAGTTAGTGTCTGTGCACATCCCATGAACAAGATGGTTGCAACCCAATGATACCCAATGACGGTGATTATAAGCCATCTTTGCAATTTGAATGGACGCTGAGAGCTTGAAGGAAAGGCAGCATCATCATACAAATTTACATTCGTGCTGCCAGTGGCCGATGTCCGGAAACGTTTGTGGGTCTTTGAATTTGTATCAGCGATTCAACTGTTTCGGGACTCGTCGATACTGGCAGGAAGGCAACCTTGATGTAACTATTTTCAACTGGCCGGCTGTACTTCAAGCTTCAAGATTCAAGTGCTTTCAAGTTACTAGGTGCATCGTCATCAGTTGTGGCAATCCAATGATCTTCCACAAGAGTTGAGCTGCCAGGACGTTCGAATTTCGTCGTGAATGGTTGAGATTTAGGAGTACCACTGTATTTGCTAACAGTCCGTACAAAATTGAAGCTCTATAACTAATAACGATTGTCCAATTAGTCTAGTCTACTGGTAAATAAATTATGTGAACTTGGTACTGAGGGGGCGTATAATATATCTAAAGTTGCCAAGCTCCGAAATTAACTAACCCATCCAGAGGTATTAGCTATATTTTCGTGCTGATAGAGAATAAATATTTAGCAAGCAGGGACTGAGAGCGGTATCTTCACAGTTCTCTGTAAAGACATTTTAGATTATCCAGACGCGAAGTGTGAGACACACTTACTGCAAGACCCTATCCGATCCGTGTGGGTCAGAACAGCATCTGTCGTGAAGAGGGAATTGTACGCACCGAAAGGCTGGTTTCCTTGTACTTGATGCTCATGTCCTGGGCAGTGAGGCGCATGGCTTCTATGGCTTCGTCGAGAGTGACACTATACACACCATCACTAGCCATAGAGAGTTGAGCAGCCGTGACAGCTTTGACAGCTACAAACAGATTCAGTCATTGTTGAAGTAGAACATAATAGAGCCTTGCCTCCCAAACTATTCCGCTCCTTTTTAGGGCTTCATGTAAGAATGAGAGTACTCAATGAAGTGATGGAAGGCGTACGATACATGGAACTTGTACGAGGCCGTCAATTGGATCACAGGTTAGTCCCAGGTTATGTTCTGAAACTGATCAGCACAACAAAGAAGCTCCTGCGTCAGAGGTGTAATCACCGATGCCGATTTCTGCTGCCTGGGAGAATGTTGAGCTCTCGAATCGGTCTCATCTGAGGTCCGATTACTTACCTGCAGGACCGTTTCTGGGGAAGCTATCACAAGATGCAGAATTTAGAGGCGCCCTATAATTCAGGATGATGAGAGAAAGTGCCTCACCGCCCATGCATGCCGCAAACCCTGCACTTGCCATCGAACATGCGACTGATGTGAAAGTGAGAAAAACAGTTCAAACATTGAGAAAAAGACGGACCTCCAACTTCAGCCTGGCACCCACCCTCAGCCGCCGAGATGGTACTTCCCCGCTTAAACAGCATACCCACAGCCTTAAGAATCCGTGTTCAGCGCATGGGGATTATGGATGCAGTATGTGGCTTACTGAGGCAGTCAACAAAAATGTTTCAATACTCTTCTCTGGTTCATCGCTCATAAACTAGACGATATCCTTTAAGGGCCAAATCTCGATCAACAGTAGAGTGCGGACTGACCTCTATAATGTACTTTAAAACGGCTGGTATGACCCCGGCGGCCCCGTTTGTAGGCGATGTTACAATACGGCCGCCAGACGCATTTACCTCGTTTACGGCAATAGCGTAGCATGACAAGAAGTCCATGGCTGGAATATCTGTTTTTCTCTATTAAAAGAGAATCCTTATTAGAGGAGCATAGACAATATCAGAAAAACCTACGGGAGCCATAGGCAACACAGCGTGATCGAACGACCCGACAACCCTAGGTGCGCGCGCCGCCGATGAACGTAATCTGTGCTGAAGACGACCATTGTGCGGCTCACATTCAACGTCAGGGTTTCTTTGAACGTTGACCATATCGTCAGGGGAAGAAATTGCGGCAGCTGAGCGGGATGAGGTCCCAATTTGGGGGAAGCTCGCGCTCGCTATACCAGGATAAAGTCTGAAAATTTAAATCAGCTAGAGATGGAACCACACAGTTGGCATAGTTGGTATACCCACCCTCGCATCAGGCGTCGGTACAGGTTAGGAGCTCGTCGTCTCAAGCCTAAGCGTCCGGGAAGGGTGGTTTCGGATGTAGTCACTCCGGTATGGATACACTCATCCATAACTGACCAAATTTTCATGATCTATGCAGGTGGTGATATCAACAGAAATGAAGCGGAGCTGCCGTGGCCCAACCTACCTTCGCATGTATCTCCTCATCACTGTAGCCAAAGAATTTCTATGACAAGGATCAAGAGCCCATTTCACGACGATTACTATGCAACGAACCTCGTTATCATGCACAATCTGTGCAATTGTCAACTACATAATAGGTCGTTAATTACGAGGCGTGCGAGAGAACACGGGGACACATACATTGTACTTTTTCGTCAAGGCCAAGAGTGAATCCCCTGAGGAGAAAGGATAAGGCGGATGTTCATTAGATTGATTGTCGTTGTTCAATGTCGAAGAATCTGCTTTTGCCGGAGAGTGTGAACTATCCGTCGGATCCGAGAAAGAATGACTCTGGTGAAGCCTCGACTCATGTACGTTTCGTTTGTTGATCGATTTGTAGAACATGTTTTCATCAACTGAAGTGAGACAAACGTCAGCTGCGACGTTCCCATTGGCGGATACGTGATTACGAACCTTTGGTCTTCTCATTCACCACGAAGCCACCTCCAACACTGAAATACTCATTCGTAGCCAAAAGCTCGCCATCGTCTCCGAAAGCGCTGAAACGCATTCCATTGGAATGGGTTTTCAGGACACGGTCCCAGTGCCAGACCATGTCGCGTTCTATGTTGTATGTGATACGGTGTTTACCCCCGAGAAAGAGAGTTTTGTTCGCCAATATTGATTCATAACGAATGGGAATGGTACCAGTATCGATGGTCTCTGGGTCTGAGCCTATGAACACCACCGGGCAGTTGAGCCTTAGGTTTTGGTCGCAGGTAATGAAACAGATAACTTACCCTCTAGTCCGAGAAGTATCGCTTGAGGAGTATGATGACTGTTATATCTGATGAATTGAGTGTTACACGACAGAGACAAGACGTACCCCTTTCCTAGTAGTAGGAGGAGGAATGGTGAGTTAAAACACTGCGAGAAGTCGAACAAGGCATACCTGTGGCTGCAAGAGAACCATACCTGGAGAATACAGGTCATTTACTATGATATCTAAGTTGCCGATGCAAGTTGACAAGTCTTACAAAGTGATTTTCAGGGTCTTGATCTGTCAATGTTGCCCGAGTCGTTAAGTAACGCGCTTAGGAGCAGGTATATGACGCGCCTGGTGAAGCAAATTTAATTCTTCGAGGTCTGTGATGAAAATCTTTCCAGCACGCATCGGTCCGACGGTGTGTGACGAGGATGGACCGACTGTTTGAGTAACTCAGGCTCTTGGGAATTAAGAAAATTCGGGCATTCCAACTCACCGCCAATGCTGAAGAGATCAAACGTGGAAATGACTGCATGTTCAGGACGTTGGAGAGGGGGGCTATCTGAATATTCCTCTTCTTCCGGTTTGAGTTTGAACGCGAGCCTGGATGTTCGTCTAGCGAAACCGGTTGTGGGAACGCGACTGCGAAGCTGCAAGTTGAGACAACGTCGAACGGGCGTCCTTGCAAGTGCGAGCATACGAGAAAGGGGGACGTGGTTTTCAGATGAAGGGTAAGGATATAGGCAATGTTGATAGGATATATAGGAGGCACTGGAACGCTCGGAAACATGACGGTATTCAACTTTAACGTTTTAAGAATAGCGCCTGTTCCATTCAACCGCATAAGGAAACTATTTCTTCGCCTCCATTTTGCCTCACCCATTTGGCTTTTTAAAAAGTGCTTTTACAAAACTCAGCTGGTAGCAGATCAAATTGTCGGAACACCTAAATTGCCCCGACCCACTATGAATGCTTGGTTACAACCTGTGTCAAGGGGTGATGTATTTACTATCGGATAAGGATTTTTAGGGAATTGTGGATCTTGGTGGGTGTAGATTGGGGCGGACGCAGAATGTACTGTCTTTTGTAGTTTTTTAAAAAAAAGCCAACCAGGGGTTATCCACGTCAAGAGACGGAAAAATCCATGGGCGATGCAACGTAACGGAAGACCGATGGTCAGGAAGGGAACTTGTGGCAAGCCAACAGCAACATAAATTGAACGCGCACATGTGGAGCGACAGAGATTCAGTGTCTCGCAAAAACAGAGCATGGGTAGCCGATGGTGAACGGGGGGCGCGAAGGTGGCGAGGTCCGGGTAAATGGGCGGGGTTGGCCGGAGGAGGTGCACTGTTCTCTTCTTGAACGTCACCTGGGTATTAGGCTACCGGTCGACGAGCCTATGCAGGGGAGCAAGGTCTAGAGTGGTGGAGTGGACTAGGGATTCACTGCGGACAAGCTAGATAACACGTACATAGAAGATGCGAGGTAACGAGTAACGAGGGTGGATGAGCCGATGACTCTGAAACAGGGGCAGCTGACTGGTTGGTAGGTAATTATAAGGGCCAATATGTTCGTTATCCAGAACGACGTCCTATTGTTGGGATCCACTGAAAGTGACATGGATGTTTTTCAATAGCAAGTTGATGTGATTGCAACCAAAGATTCGGACCGCAAGACCTAGGCGAATTTATAGTTACATACGCATACCAGAGCTTGGGTTTTCTGTGAAGTTTGCGCTGTCAGTGTCAAGACGTGGACATCGGCGACGGTCGTGGGTGGAGATTGACAGACCCTGAATTGATCGTAGTTCCAACCAAAATATTACCACGCACAATCAATCCCTCTCGTCTGCCACATCTTGCGTGCTCGTCGCGACGAACAGCGAGCTCCCATCTCTCGGCGTTGTCCCGCAAAGTCTATCTGCGACCTATACGTGATCTGGCCGTAATAACTCTGGGATTGGTCCCAACTTTCTCAGGCCATGTCCACCAATATCTCCCTCAGTGCCGCGAATGGGTCCAGCAGCATATACGCTACTCCTTCCCGTGCTGAACGTCTGCCTTTCCCCCAATCCTCCAACCCATCTCCGGCTTACACTCCACACCGCCAGCCAGCCATTTCTGGCGTCTCATCGGCATCACACTCATCATCGTTGTCGACCACCCCCACTGCTTCAGGCCCAGCACCACCGTCGACGAAGGATCGGCCCCTGACAACTGCCTACTTACTAAAATCGAACGCAAATGCTGAAGATCCAAAATTTGCCGCTCTTGAGCAAGCTGTTAATGACCGCAACGTCTTGTCTTCCCAGAATGCCCAGTTATGGAAACTTATCGAGAAGCAACGTGCTGGATACAACCAAATCATTAAGGAGCTGGAGAGAGTTAGAGGCGAGCGCGATGCGTACAAAGCTAAGGTTAGTGGTTCAGGTGGACGAGAAGACAAGCGGCATCGAGGCGGTGAAACGGACAGAAGTGCGAAGCGTAGCTTTTCGGAGAACGCCTCTGGTGCAGCGGAAGAGACCGGTCAATCGAATGGTGATCCAAAGCAAGCAACGTCTCGACAATATTTTGACGATCAATGTATGTTCATTGCCATAAAGACATCGTTACAGAAAGTAACATATTTACAGCGACGCCTCGCTCTGTCAATCCTCCACAGCTTCATTTTTCCCGTTCCCATGAACCACTCGCCCTTCGCAACAATCCGTCACAATCTCACTCGAATGACCTGAACTCTCTAGCAGGGGTACGATCGCAAACTTTCCCTCTACCACCCCCACCTGCTTCCGCTCCATCAACAATCAACATACAAGGAGCCCACTCCGCCCTCAACGCGCGATCGACGAAGCCTTCCCCAACCCCATTGGTTGTCCCCGCTCGCCTTGAAAACTTGCCAGTACCCGCAACCCAGGAGATGAATCCTTTTGGACAGCACATTCCGCATCTGCCTCCACTGGAACCAATGAGCGGAAGTGAATTGTCGTTTACGAGATCTCCAGTGACTAGCTTCCGCAAGTCCAGTCTTGCTGATAGTATCAGCAGCAATATGAGTACGAGTACTGGCACCAGCGCTAGTCACTCTACTAATATGCACTCTGGAACATCATCACCCCCCGCCCCGTATACTCCGCCAACTCAACATTACCCTTACAATGGGGGACTGACACCCCAGACCGCTCCAGCTGGATTTGGTTCGTCTTCTGACGCCCATCAGTCAATGCCAAGAACCTTGACTGATCCTGCCCTGCCGTCACAACCCTCCATCCAGATGCATGCCGCATATCCATCTCCGTCCACCGCAACGCAGACGACACCCACTGCGCCCTCCAATAGCATGCTCTCTGCGATTCACGAAGGGCGCCCCGGAATGCTCTCTAGAGATTCTCGCATTTCTCTGCCAGATGAGGCACGCCGATACATTGCGAATATGACTGACTCTCCTGTGCCCAGCCCGCTCGTGGATGCTTTTGCAGCAAGGGAAGTCGGTCATTCTTCACAGCCGTCCCTGTCTGTCCCGCAAAACATCAATGGATTGGCACCTCCATCTTCTGAAAGTCTGCGAAATGCTGATAGCCCTAGCGGATCGAGCGAGTTCCTGGATATGAACGCGGACGATGAGGAGGAAGGTGGAGAAGAAGAAGATGACGACGACGGCGACGATGAGGCTGACGATGAGGAATATGCGGAACCTGATGCTGATGAAGATACAGATACGACGTCGCTCCCGTTGGAAACACCCCGTCAATCCGCACAACTGGTCCCAACTGCTGATAACCCGCAGTTGCAGGCACACGGCAGGGCCAAACCTCATCTCGTTGTTGACCTTTCCCCCCGACCTCCACTCACCGAGTCACAACCCCAGCAACAGTCTCAAGTCTACCCTGGACACACCGACATGGAAGCTGTGCATAATAAATATATTGGGTCGGTTGCACCCGTATATGGCAGCGCCGATCAGATCAGCCCCTTGACGAACCCTTACTCCCCTCCGAGCCAAAGTCAACAGACGCAATCTTTTCATTCCCTACGTCTTGATCAGCAACCAATGGTTCACGGTGTTCCGTTCAACTTTCGAGCACTTCCCCTCCTGCAAGAAGACCTTCCTCACACGACAATTACGGTTTCCCATTCATTCGTCCGCCCAAACGATCGGGGCAAGGAAGTATTGTCATTCATAGTTTTCGTCGATCCTGGAAAGGGAAAGGAGGGGTGGAAGGTGGAGAAGATGTACTCCGATGTGTTGGGACTGGATCACCGGGTGCGCAACACTGTCGTGAAGAGTGTGGGTAAAAAGATTGCTACCTTGCCCGAAGGCAAACTGTGGAAGGATCATGCACCTGCCAAAGTTGACCAGAGAAAGGTGCGTTTACCCAGTTCCATCTATGGTTTTGCGCCTTGACATGTTCCTCTCTTTTGTGTATAGGCCGTACTCGAGAGCTATCTGCAGATGCTCATCAATCTACCCGTGAAGAACAACGTAGAAGTGATTGCATTCTTCACGTCTGACATCGTTCGCGAAACAATGCAGCCAGTGATGCAGGTCGGCCACAAGGAGGGATACCTTACGAAGCGGGGTAAAAACTTTGGGGGTTGGAAGACGCGCTACTTCGTTCTTCAGGGTCCGGTCCTGGAGTATTATGATTGCGTACGTCCTTTGATATCTTTTGCTTCGCTGGATGTTTATGGTCACTTTTCCCCACACGCAGCGTGGTGGGGCTCACCTCGGCTCAATACACATCACTGGTGCTCAGATCGGTCGACAGCAGCGGAGTGAACGAGCCCCAAGCACCGACGATGAAAAGGAGTATCGACACGCATTTCTCATCGTCGAAGCCAAAAAGGGGCCAGGTGGGAACCATCCCCGCCACGTCCTTTGTGCGGAAAGCGACGAGGACAGGGATACATGGGTCGAGGTCCTCGTTCGGTACTTTACAGGAACATACAGCGAGGAGCCCGTCAAGTACGGTGCCCCGCCGCCTTCCTACTCGAGTCCCATGCCGCGTTCAAGCACCAGCTCTGTCACAGAGAGCCCGACCTCCCGTAGGCCTCCTCGTGGGTTTTCAAAAGACGACATCTCTATTTCCAAAGGCCCAGCGATACCAATCTCCCAGCTCCCCCATGACCAGAGCAATGCAAAACTGTTCCCAACGACCGGATATGGAGGCGAGGAATACACCACCCGATCATCGAGCCCGTCGAAACACGCGGATTCACCCATCGACCCCCAAAACACTGCTGCGCGCAGGATCACGGACCGAGGACAAGGTCTTCCCTCGAGTCTTCCCGACTCCTCTCCATTATCTTCCGTCTCGAACTTCCAATCCGACACATCTGTTGGAGCGGGCCAACGGGCGAACTCTGAGCTTGGCCACTATCCAGATCTCAACGGGCGGAACAACCGCCAACATTCCCCTGAAAGGCATCGGGCACGAGACCCGCATGACAAACACAAGTCCTTCCACCCGACTCTGAACACCGTTGCTTCTTCACCTACAGTTCCGTCGCCGGTTGAGCGGGGCTCATCACCTGAAAAGCTTGACGCCAGTAAGGTGAAGATCTCGGCACCATTGCACGGTACCGTTATCCCATCTGGATTCAAGTTCGGGGGAAAGGATTCCCCTTCAGCGGCTGACCACGCTGCGGCTGAGCGACGCGTTAAATCTCGATCATTCTGGGGCTTTGGGAGACCCAACGGTACGCCGCAATTCTTAAATGCCTTTCCCCGATGTGGCCCCTCGCTGACTCATTTATGATATCAAGGAGACAAGGCGCAGGCTTCCGCCACACACATCCCACGAGCCGTATTTGGGGTGCATCTGGATGAATCACTTGATGTCGCTCAAATCGCTAATTTACCTGCGATTGTATTCCGCAGCATCAAGTACCTGGAAGCGAAGAAAGCCGAGCAAGAAGAGGGCATTTATCGGTTGAGTGGGAGTTCTGCGGTCATCAAAAGCCTCAAAGACCGATTCAATATGGGTATGGGTTATCTGTCCGTTGGAATTGAATTGAGTGAATCTCACGCTGTATCAATCAGAGGGTGACGTTGATCTGTTGGCCTCGGACGAGTACTGGGACCCGCATGCAATTGCTGGGCTATTGAAGAGCTTCTTGCGAGAACTGCCAGCCAGTATTCTGACGCGAGAGCTGCATCTTCGGTTCCTGGCGGTTATCGGTATGTTTTTTTTTTGAATGCCTGGCCTTGGGTCGGCCGTTGACCGCCCCCGCAGATTTCGTGGATGCCCAAGAAAGGATCAAAGAGCTCTCTCAGTTGATCGCCGCGCTCCCGCTTGCCAACTACAGCCTGCTTCGGGCCCTTACGGCTCACCTAATCCTCATCGTGCAAAACTCGAGCATCAATAAGATGACGATGCGGAACGTTGGTATTGTGTTCAGCCCGACGCTCGGTATCCCTGCTGGTGTGTTTAGTCTGATGCTCGGGGAGTTCAACCGGGTGTTCAACGTCGACGCCGGGCCAGGGGACGAGGACGGGGAGGACGGGGTTGGAGAGGGGCTGGAGGTTGATCGGCGCAACAGCAAGCACTATTCAGACGCAGCAGCTGACCAGCTTCTCGGGCTAACGGGACGCACTCTGAAAGGTGGGCAGTGATTTGAATTGAGATTTACCTTTACCCATATCTGCACTAACAGGTCCCGCACAAGAGGCGGCGTCAGACGACAACGACGAGGCATCTGGTCAAGATCAAGACGAGAGTGGGGCGGAAACCACGGATGGCGATTTCACGATGGAATCGTCGTCCGAGTCTGGTCACGCGTCGCAGTCGCAGCAGGATGACAGCAGTGTGGTCCGCATAACGCCTCCTGACACGCCTCTGGCCTCCAAGACATCGACATCGAAGGCTTTCAACGTCGCGGCGACGCGGGGGCTGAGCGTGAACGTGACTGGGACGGAGCGAGGAAACCGGCACTCGAAAATGCTGGGGCTGCCGTCGTCGCCACGGCCCGCGCAGACGTATTCAACATCACGAGCTGTGGATGTCCCGCCCTCACCGTCTCGGTAGTAGTTACGACCTTTTTTTGATTGATTTTCTATATATCACACCATGGACGCCCTATATACCATCATTGATACCAGCATCCTTGGATGACCTATCTTATTTCTACGTTTTGGTGGCAGTTTTGTACAAGTTGATAATGCAAATGGACAGCAGAGAAAATTTCATGTATTGATAATGACGGGATCAAAAGCGGCGGACCGGGGGTAAATTGCTGCCACTGATTGTCAACCACGACCACTGAGCCATGGGCTTCAAGCAGGCAGCCGTTCTAGCTCCCGTGTCGTTCTTCTTGGGTACAAGTACACGTCACTGCGGGGAGGGCGACTGGACTGACATGTGTTTGGTTAGGTGTTCTATTCATCTGCTTCAACGTGGACCACCGAATACTATGGAGCGAGCTCACACCGGAGGTAGTGGAAGACGGGCTTGAATTCTACACGACTTTTTATAACGCGCCTCCCGCTATCAAGGTGTGGACTCTGCATAGACAGATTTGGGGGGGATACTGATTCCTTTTACTGCCAGGCCCTTCTTCATGGGATGATTGGGGTGGGGCTTGTGGGACTAATATCGAAGCTGCACAAATGGGACGAAAGTGCAATGTTTTTTGACGGGTCGAGTCTAGGTCGGTTGTTCAGCACCCTGTTACATTAGGTTCTTTTTTGACTTTTCTCGTAGTCGCATATGTATTCAGCGTGGCAGTTTACCTGTCTGTGAGCGTTCCTGCGCTGGAAGGGATGGTGTCTACAGAGACCGACGTGGCACATGAGGATAGGGTGCAGGCTATGCGGGTGCTCGCGGCTGGGAATGTGATTGTGGGAGTATGTCTAGGATCTATTCTGTTCTTACAGGTAAGTGAGTGTTGGGTATGGCATAAGCTGGGCTGACGAGGAGGTGGGCAGGGGGGTCAAGAATATGCGCGTCGGACGGAGGCAAAGGGACTGAGGGAGGAAGAGAAGAAGGATCAGTAGGTTATCTATACAAGTTTGATTTGCAAGCGAGTAAAAAAGATGGAAGGCTGAGGCGAACACGCCACAGTGGAGGACATGACGCGCTCTGATACTGCGGCTCCATTGTTCTGGTACCGAGATGGACGGGGGTCACAGGTTATTTAAACTCCGCCGATCTGCTAGATCTAGATCTACGATCCATTGGATTATAAGGAAGCTCCTGCTAATTTCCTTTCAACCCCCCAATGTACGACGATACTAACTGGTGCTTAGCCTGCGACTGCCAATTTGTGAGTAACATCTCCTAAAAAATATAATCTCACTCAGAATATACATACAGGATGGTCCTGGGGTATATTGCTCGGTACAGTGCTCAGACGTCGACGAGGACATCTTTTATCACCATATACACGACGCACCAATGGCTCGCTGGACTGGTAATGGATCTGATGGCATTATAGCCTGGGCAGCAGATGTAGAGTCCCCCAATGACTCTCGCTCTCCATCACCATCTCCCATTCGTAAACCCTCCAGACGTTGCACAAAATACACCTCCTTCCGCGTTCCCAAACTTATGCAGCTCGGCCGTCTATCCGCAGCTCCAGCACTTTGTATCACCGCTCCCCCGCTAGTAGCCCCTTCCCCATCCCAACCAATATCCACCTCCCAACCCCAATACCTCTTTTGCCCCTCAAATTCTCTCGAGAGCCTTGGCAAGCACTCTCTCCTCTCCGCCCCAACCGACTCATCCCTCGCCACTCCAGCCTCCTCCCACCTCCTCGCTACCAAACCCTCACTCATCGGTGCCATGACTACTCACGTTCGCTCATGGGTGGCTACTCCTCCTCTCGCGTCCCCAAACTACCACCACCACCTTACTCCCATCCCCCAAAAACTCCCCGACGAGCCCACCTTTACCGTCCTCTCAAACCGCTATTTTGACGGTCCCACCGCCCCAGAAATCGCCTGGCGCATTTCCAGCACAATTCTAGTCGCACAACCTAGACCGAGAGGCCGCCGCCCCTCCCGCACATGACACCCCTCCATCTATCTATTTCCCTGCTCATTCATAGATCCCGCTTCCCCTTCCCTTTTATCTGCCCCCCAATTATGACACCTGCCTCGCCTATACACTTGGACACTACATGATCTCCCTTCAACCATTATCCACGCTCCTTCTCTTCTTCTCAAAATTACCTACACACCTCTTCATACCACTCCCTTCAACCCACCACAGCTCACTCACCATTTAGTTTCCCTCTTCTTCATCGCATACCAATATAGACGCCGGTTCCTTGTACGCTACACAACCCCTGTACTCATTTGTACTGTATCATTTCCCCCTCGCATTGACTGACTGCAACCGAAACGAAAAGAAAAAACGAAAAAAACATTTTTGTAAAACGCACAATGAACTTTTAAGCATGACAAGTTGGAGTGACAGCGACATTGACATCAAGCCTTAGCGAGCGCCAACCAAATAGATAGCCTGGCATGCACGTCTCCCATACAGGCTTCATGCCTCCCCAAAACGCACTAGCTCTAGGTCGCTCTAGGTATCACGACAAATCTTAATAATTCCCCCGGCCGCATTGCCAGGTGGATCCCCTCCTCCTCCGTCTTCTCAAGCCCTGTCTGTCTCTATCTTCATCACATCTTCCCTCTGCAAAAAAACTTGCTTCCCCCACCCACGCAACCCAAGCACGCCATACAGTGCGATCAGAATCAATCCCCAAACTACATCCTTCTCCCATTCCAGCCTTCTAATACTGATAACTGTCCTGTGTACACATGTACACATCTTCTCGCCCAAAGTGAGAGAGAAAAAAACGAATCACAGAAACATCCAATCGAACGTCCACACGGACCCGGGAGGCAGGCCCTTACCTGCCTTTCTGGGGCCTCTTCTCCATGGGTCTGACAGATCGATGATGGCCTGGCCTTGTCTTGTCATCTCACTCGGGGAGGGATCTCTCATCTCTCTATCTACACAAATATCCATCTGAGCTCATGGGGTGTGGATCATCAACTTCGTCCCGGGTTCATGATCATGCTATGTACCCTGCACGGAGAAATCTGGAGAAACACAGTGCTTCGCGGGAAGGACATGTGAGGAGGATCCTATAATAAGCCACTCTTCCTCCTCCTCCTCTTTTATGGGCCTCTCTGATAGCGATAGTGATAGTAATTCCACCAAGGAATACACGCGATACTCTTAATAGAACACGCCTGGTTGCGAGCTCACGGTCGCCCTCGCGAGAAAGCTTCAAGCTTCTCTCCTCGCCTCGTCACGCCAGATACTGTAATTTGAGAGCGACCGCTCCACAGACCGTAAGGATGATTACGGAAGGACGTGCAGCAAGAGATCTCGTGGCATTAGCAACCAACTTCTTGGCCATTGAAGGGCGGGCACAATCTATATAGAGCTCATACAATTCATCACTATGATTCCATTATATCCATATCATTGTAGCGTATCCCCAACGCAGATCTATCAGAAGATTCAGCCACAAGTGACGGCTTAGAACACAATGCCTGCAAAATACAATGCCTAGGGCTCTACAATGACAACCCTGAAACAGTCACTCTCTATACGCCTACAATCCCAACCTAATCACCAAATCCACATACATCTACACGTACATCGCGCGGGTCCGCGCCGTCGCCGAAAGTATGTTGCCTACTAGCAGTTTTCATATCATCTCGGTGCCACAAGTTTTGGAGGCGTGGGACACAACGGAAACGCCCTTGACTCTGAGGCCCAGAAGAGAGACAGTCGCCCGCGCATGGTTGAGCATGGCTGGAACTGGAACTTGACAACATGTCGACGTTTGATCTAACTTAGAGGCTCAGGAAGGCCATTATGACCAATCGCAAAATGGCCATGGCGAGGTACCGTCGCGGCGATAATGTGCCTCGTAACTAGCCTTGTCTTCGGCTATAGCACCAAGTACCTGTCAGTTCCCATCCTTCAAACATACAATGACATACGTACTTATACGTTACGGCAGAGATCGTCCCCAAACGCAAGCCCCAACGTAAAACATATCCCCCAGAAGCCTTAGCAAAGTCTCCTGATTTGGCTAGTTCAGTCATAGCCCGAAACGCACGCCCCGAGTAAGGCGCACCTGTCCCGACGCAGACAACACTGAGGAGGGCTGGACCGGGGGTACCGCATCCTCCACGACCGAGAGTGTGCTATTTCGAGACCCGAAGAAAAGAGGCATGGATCGCATAGAAGAAGGAAGAAAGCGCTGACTCGGACTCGGAATCCCCGACGTCGTCGTACTGAGTACTTACATTACATTACACAGGCGTTTCGCTTCAGGCCATCGAGCTTGGGTGACACATGCAATAGAACACGTTTCCGGAAGGTTAACAATAACAATAACATTAGCCCTTCCCCCCCTCCTGTCTCCTGCACATTAGAGCCAGAACAGAGACGCAACAGGAAGGAGAGGCATCGATATCAGATTGAGAACAGATCCGGGAGAGGTAGCTCAGACTTGAGAAGATAGAGAGAGGCGTCATATCTCCACTATGTGGTGTCCCATTATGCTATCTGACAGCATTACTTGTGCATGGCCCCATCTGCAATGCAGGAGACATTCGCTTCCGAGGATTCTGACAGCATCGATAAGCAGCTACATATAAAAATTATAAAAATACGGAGAGCAAGCATGCTACCTGTTAACTAAATAGCAGTGTGTGGAGTAGGCCACTATGCTATCAATGTGCTATCCAAAAATTGCAGGGAACACGCACCTCGCGTCGCCCATTAACAAGGTCTATTTTCAAGGCAACGTTCCTCGTCGCTATCGCATTCACACGGACCATGGCACGCCTCGTGTTTTTCTGTCTAAAAGAGGTCAACGCGAATCTGGGAAGATAGGCTAAATAAATGACTTGAGACATCGGCGCACAACGGTCCTGACTCCTACCTAGACTTGTCGGGGCCCACCTTGACCATTGCAATTCATCAAGGCAACGTCCCAAATTAGTCACCGCCTCTTGAGGTCAGCAGGTTCCACACGGCTTTTTAATCCGAACCTGTGTCAGATTGGGCCTCCGTACATGCGCATCATCAGCGCACGAGGCTATGAAGAACAGGGACAGGATCATGATCGAATAGAGTTTCGCAACGAAATCAATGGTTAGGTGATCAAGCATGATCAACGTCCCCGACCATGATGATGCATTTGAGTTTCAGGGTCAATATACAACGAGTTGTGGGAGCGCGCTAGGCCTTTTTCAGATGAGAATATGTGGAACCGCCATCACCGAGATTACATAAGTAACGAGAAATAACGGTTCCGTTTGTCATATTCCGACGTGTTGGTTCCGGCCGTAAGTATTATGGCCCTGAATGAAGGTAGCTCAGACTTCACTAACCATATCATTAGGCGAGGCACTGTCGGAACCTACAAAAAACTTAGAACAGTCGGGATAGAAAGGAAATCGCGACATACCAAGTGCTGCCGAGGTGTACATAGGTCCCAAATGTACGCATCGGTGTCCTTGAGCAGGGGCGTACTTATCTATTCAAATGTACGATCCTGACTTTCAGAGGGATTAATTGGGAAATTTGACATAGGTCAATCATGATCACTATAGTAAGGTTATCTTGGTGGCCGGGTGAATTGCCGATTCGTACCTTTGTGGCTCAGGTTGCCTGTCAATGTCAAGAATGAACCGCGCGCCCCAACTTACGTCTCCAGTAACCAACACAAGTCTCCACAACCTTGAAAGTACAACATCTCTGACCAGAGATGCCATCTCCAGCTCGCAGCGACATAAAGCACCTTGTGACCATTCAAGGTACAAAGAGAACTGAACAGATTGACTGAAAAGATGTTGTAGGTCCCGCTGGGCAAAGGCATTTATTTCAAGACGGAATATCCACAGGATGAATCGCGATCCTGTTATCTACAAGCAACGCCCAACTTACAAGTGTCGAGACACGGGCGCGCTCATGAGTTTCGGCACCCTTGTACACTTTCCTTTTACAACAAAAAACCAGACAAGATGAAGAACGAGCTTCACGCTCATTGGGGAGGTTGGAAGCTGGGCGGACATCAGTCATTGGAATCTAACAGGCAATGGATTTACTTACCCCGGAGGAGGAGGGCCACCGAAGCCAGGGGGTGGGAAGGGCATGCCGGGAGGGAAACCAGGAGGCCTTGCGAATCCAGGCGGAGGTCCTGGCATGCCTGGCGGCGCGAAAGGCATTGGTGGTCTCTGAAGAGACGGGGGTCCCACTAGAAATCAAAAGAGATCAAAAGACGAATCGAGATTGGTTTTTAATGAACGACTCACTAGGAGGCATCATGCCCATGCCACGGCCGGCAGGCATGCCCCGACCAGGCCCAACAGGAAGCTATGGGATAAAAGCCATCCTCAATCAGAGCGCGCATAAGTTGAGAAGTGATTAAACCATACCGCATTCTTTTTGTCCTCATCAACTATGGGTGGAGGTCCCTCGACACTCAAACTGACAACAGTCTCGCCTCTCAAAATCACTAGCCCCAACGTCCGTTTGACCTCCTGTTCGGGTGCGGCCTCCTCACCTGCCTTCTTCTTGGGTCTAACTCTCCTAAACTCCTCGCAATCGGCTAGAACGAGATTCATGTGGCGGTCAAATGCGAGCATTTGTCCAGTCAACGCGCGTCCATCGTTGATCGTGACCTTCAGTCTCCAGTTGACTAGACTGAGCATTTTACCTCCTTTCGATTTTGGGGGAGGCTATATAAGTGGTCAATCAAGGCATCGCAAGGTGCTGAATAAAGACATACCATGGCGGGCGATGGTTTGAAAGTTGGACGATGCAGTCAACAGAGACCTTCAAATTTGCTAAACAAGGACAAATCTTGGGTTTGTGACTGAACAACTTGGTTGAAGTTAGCGACCTAAAAACAAATCACCTTTAACTCAGCCAGATACATTTAAGACACAGTCAGCTTGACCCGTTATCTCTCTCTGGAAATCCTCGTTTACATTTGAGCCTGTCGAACAAAGTTAACTGCTAAAATGTCTAGTATTTCTTCAAAGCTCACCAAGATCCTCGGTGCATATCCCCACCTTAAAATTATACCTCCCAATTTGTGTTCAACGATAAGGTAGGTATCCGAACACCCATACTATGCGGACCGATGGCAGGAGCCGCTGGAGGTAAGTCCTCCGACACGGTCATATTACTTTCACTAGATCTACGAGATTGCAGGCCTACTGGCTGCGCGTGTCTCCCAAGGCGGTGGCCTGGGATTCATTGCCTATGGTGCGTCTTTTCTTTCTCTCGCGCCGGTGCTACCGGGTCCATTTCCTTCCTAATGCGACCGATTGGTAATTATAAGGCTACCAAAGCCTAGAGCAACTCAGATCCGAAGTGGTCACCGCGCGCTCACTGTTGCAAACTGATTCCAAATCCCCATTGCCCATTGGGATCGGCTATCTCGGATGGCAGCTCGAGAGGCCGAACGCTCCTGCGCGACAGCTGCTGTCGGTCGCTCTGGACAACAACGTTCGAGCCATTTGGCTTTCCTTCGGTGCTGAGCTCCATTCGTGGATCAAGTTCATTCGAGAATTCGAACGTGCGCCCACGGCAATAGTGGTCCAGGTCAATTCCGTTCAAGAAGCTCTCGTAGCTGTGAATGACTGGAAGGCCGATGTCATTGTAGCTCAAGGTTAAATTTTGGGTGTCATGTTTATCTCCTTGTGTCTTCATCTGATCTCAATCCAGGTGTCGAGGCAGGAGGGCATGGCTCGGGATCCGCGCCACCACTTCTCACCCTCTTATCTGAGATTCTCTCCGTAGTTCCCAAAGACGGCCCTCCGATCTTGGGCGCTGGTGGCATCGTCAATGGCGCACAGGTTGCATCCCTTCTTGCGGCGGGGGCGTCTGGCGCTGTTCTAGGCACTCGCTTCCTGTTGTCCCCGGAAAGTTTATATTCCGATTCCCAGCGCCAGGCACTCATCGCTGCACCCACCGGCTCATCTGTTCGCACCATGGCATTTGACCAGGCCCGTAACACTCTTGGATGGCCGAAAGGCATCGATGGCCGTGGCTTGCGCAATAGTCAGTCAAGTTGATCACTATCTGTATAAATGACTCAACTTACACGAGCATGGTTGTCTAGGTACTGTAGACGAATACGAAGGAGGGATTAGCTTGGAGGACTTGAGACGCAAATATGCGGAAGGCGTGAAGACAGGCAACACTGATCGTATTGTCACATGGGCTGGCGCGAGTGTTGGCTTATTGCATAAGATACAACCTGCAAAGGTGAGTGGTTGCAGAGGTCGTCTATCCTTTATCCTTTATCTGATGCATCGCACAGGAAATCGTCGAAGAACTTCACAGGGAATGTTTAACACATCTACAAGACGTTGTTTCTGTCCTTGAATAATGTTGCTATCAAATGTTGCGGAGTGAAATGAATCGTAGTTCCAATATTGCTCTTACAAAGAATTCCCTGTGATGAGCTATTTGATTTCGATGTTTTGGAAAGATACATATGCGCGTGGTGCAATGTTATTCACATTCCTGAAACTTGAAATCCGTTTTGAGATTTATCTTAGACACGATAGTAGTTACAAGAATTTTATTGATACAACGGCGTCACGCTCAGTGGACAATTTCGACAGTGAGGTCTCCTTGGTTAATAGAATCGCCTGCAGCAACAACACATTAAACATTTATACAGGGAAGACATGATGCTTGACTTTACCTTCGTGGACGGCAACACGCTTGATGTGGCCAGAAACTGGGGCAGTGACAGCGGATTCCATCTATCAAACCAAATCAATGACAAAAACGAACAAACGAAGTTGAATCAAACGTACCTTCATGGCGCTCAGGACTTGAGAGAAGCAAAGACATCAGCTGATTTGAATCGTAACAATAAAAAACAAGCAACTAACCGCAAAGAGGATCTCCCTTTTTGATCTCCTGGCCTTCCTTCACCCGGACTTCGACGACCACACCTGACATGGGAGCACCAACAGAACCAGGATCACTGGTGGCCTTCTCCCGCGATACTGTATCGACGGCTGAATTGTTATCTTCAACAGACACCGGGCGGACCTAATTGCAAATCGAGAAAGTGATCAGTGAAGATTCCGCCTAAGAAATAAATCTTACCTCTCCGTTAACTTCAAACCAAACGTCGCGCTGTGACCTTCCCTCGACTACGGCCCCAACGGCCATGAGACGAATGATCAAGGTCTTCCCCTTTTCGATCGAAATGTGCATCTCCTCCCCAGTTTCGGGACGTCCCAAGAAGTACCGTGTAGGAATGACGCTGATCACATAGATGATCAAAAATGGTCCAATGAGCAATAAAGGTGTAACTCACCTAAGATCGCCATATTTCTCAATGAAGCCCTGATACTCCTCAAAGACCTACAAAAGATTCCGAATGATTCATCACCATCCAAACAATCCAATAGATAGCGAGTGCGAACCTTCGGGTACATAACATAGGATGTGACATCCGCATCGGTGATATGTTTCCCGAACTTACTCCGCAGCTCCGCCTTGATCTTCTTGAAATCCAACGGTTCCATGGTCGCACCTGGACGTCCATCAATCCTTGGCTTGTTTCTGATGATCTTGGAGCGAAGAGGCTCTGGGAATCCTCCCACGGGCTGTCCGAGGTAGCCTTGGAAGAATTCAACGACAGACGATGGGAAATCCAGGGATTCAGCACGTTCGATAACGTCTTTCTTTGTGAAGGAGTTCGAAGTCATCCATTGTGCGAAATCGCCCACGACCTTGGACGAAGGTGTGACCTACGAGGGTTAAAATTTACGATCACGTTTTTCAAGAGCAGTCTAGCATACCTTGATGATGTTTCCGCACTAGAAAAAAAGCAGCGATGAGCGGGAGATATTTCCTAAGAGGGAGAAAACGATGTACAAGTTCATTGGCCTCAATGTATTTCTGCTTGATTTCTGAAGCAAGTGGTTGTCAGCCTTGCTTATACGCGAAGACAACAAGACCTTAGTTACCAGTCCACTGTGTGCCGAGGCCAAGTTGGGACGCTTGGAACTATCAAGACAAAATAAGCTATAGAAGCCCCATGTTAAGAAGCAGTACATACCATCAGGTTGGTGTACTGTCCTCCTGGCATCTCATGGTCAAATACACTGGAATCTGAGGCCCGAACATTGGCTTCGAAGCAAGAGTAGAGCATGCGAACTTGGCTCCAGTAAAGGTTGAGTGCCTGGATATCTTCATAGCGGATACCGGTTCCCATGTTGGTCTGCTCCAGAGCCATGCATACGGCGCCCATGGAAGGTTGGGATGTCAGGCCAGACATGCCTGCGATATCATCTGTGGTGAGGAACCCTGACAACCATCGAAATAAACAGACGAACTATCGATAGCAACGTCGACAACGTCGGCACCAGCAGCAGCACATGCAATCATGCTGGCAGCAGCGATACCGGCGGTGTCATGAGAGTGGACGTGAATGGGGAGGTCAGGATGCGCCTTCCTGATAGCACCAATGAGCCTGATAAGAAATAGTTGTTGTCAAGCTGCGTTGTAAGTAAAATCATTGATAACTCCTCACAGTTTGGCGGCCTCAGGTTTGAGGAGACCAGCCATATCTTTCACACCGAGGACGTGGATACCTTCGTTGACGAGTTCCTGGACGAAGTCGAGATAGTACTGAAGGGTATATTTCGTCTCCTTGGGGCTAGCACAGTCACCGCTGTAGCAAACGACGGCTTCGACGACACCTCCTGCCTTCTTAGCGGCATCGATACCAAGACGCATCTGTGAATGAGTGTAAGTTGGAGTCAAGATAAATTATTCAAACACTTGCATTCTCTGCAAGAAATATGGTCAGTTGATGAGAGAGTAATGAGAGGTATGGACGCACCGATGTAGTTCAATGAATCGAAAACACGGAAGATATCCAGACCATTTTCAACAGCCTTTTTGGAGAAGTCGTAGATGGCGTTGTCGCTGTCCGATATAAGAGTGAGTGGCAGTTATAGTAGTTATACTAAACCTAGAGCCTCACGGATAGCTCGTATATCCCACACCATTGGCGCCACGGACCAAAGCTTGGAAGGGAATGTTAGGCACAAGGGTACGGAGTTTCCTCTGAGCAGAGTGTTAGCACATTGCGGTAGGGGCTGACAATTGTCACACACCAGGCGTTCCCAAGGATCCTCATACAGGAAACGCATAGCGACATCGAAGGTGGCACCACCCCAGCATTCAAGACTGTATGCGTTGGCCAATGCGTAGCTGGTCTCCTTGGCAATGTTGACCATGTCGATGGTACGAAGACGGGTGGCAAGGAGAGACTGGTGAGCGTCACGCCAGGTTGTGTCCATGATCAAACATCCAGGATAGTCGCGAACAGCCTTTGCGAAGGCCTCAGGACCTTGCTCGACAATGATGTTGCGCCATCCAACTGTGCAAGGCTGATAGGTATCAAGCGGTGGCCCGTTCTCAGGATCTTCACGACTCTGCAGTTTAGGGATAACGATGTCTGTCTTGAGACCAGGTTCGCCCTAGAAATAGATGCGGTTCAGAACGCAAAATGGATGAGTGTGATTTGCACTTACCGTTTGGCCCTTGATAGAGCTTCCATTAACCGCAAGATCGCCAAGGTAAGCCAACAGCTTCTGAGCACGGTTCTGAGTCTGAACCAGCTTGAATAGATCGGGTGTATCGTCAATGAACTGTCACAAATTAATTCAGATCAGGGGAGGAAGTTGAAGATATTCAAGTGTCAACTGACAGTAGTCCACGTCTTTCCTCCGATAAAGATGTCGTGGGTAAGCAGACGGAAGAGGAAAGGAATATTGGTCTTGACACCACGAATGCGGAATTCTACAAGGGCACGAAGCATCTTTCGGCGAGCAACCTCATACGTAGTTCCTTGGACTGTGCACTTCACTAACAAGCTGTCGTAATGGGGCTAAATTGGCACGAATAAATGATAGAATATATGCAAAGCATTGAAGTGACTTACGGTGATTTGCGCTCCTGCAAATCCGGAGCTGGCATCAAGACGGACACCGTTGCCACCAGCACTGCGGTAAACTTCGATCTTTCCGGTGTCAGGCTGGAAACCCTGAGCAGCGTCCTCTGTCGTAATACGGCACTGGATAGCGAAGCCACGTTTGGTAATGGCGTCCTGTGTCAGTCCGAGCTGTGGAAGAGTTGCACCAGCGGCAATCTGGATCTGTGCTGCAACGATATCGATGCCAGTGATCTCCTCTGCAAAAGATGTCAACAGGAAATTTTGAAAATTCTGTCATGAACAACGCACCAGTGATGGTATGCTCGACCTGAATACGGGGGTTGATCTCAATGAAGTAATGTCTGCCCATCTGATCTACCAAGAACTCTGCAGTTCCCGCGTTTCTGTAGCCAACGCTCTTGGCAAGCTTGATGGCATCGGCCAAGATCGCCTGCCTAACTTCCTCGGGAAGGTGGGTGGCTGGCGCGACTTCAACAACTTTCTGATGACGCCTCTGGACGGAGCAGTCACGCTCAAAGAGATGGATGGTATTGCCCACCGCATCAGCGAGAATTTGGACCTCGATGTGGCGAGGACGTTCGAGGAAGCGCTCGATAAAGACAGTTCCATCACCGAAGGCAGCTTTTGCCTCGCTGACAGCTCGCTCGAAGGCAGTTTTGAAGTCAGATTGTTCGCGGACGACACGCATGCCACGACCTCCACCACCCATGGCCGCCTTGATGATAACTAAAGGGGTTCGCGTTGAGTGTTTCACGTCGATTCAGATCAGATCTTACTGGGGAACCCGTATTCCTCGACAAACGAAGCTCCATCTGTGTATGCTTCCACAGGTCCTGGTGTCCCAGGGACAACGGGGACACCTACCTGCATGGCTATGGAACACACGTATCAGAATGTATGATTGTGTTCAAGGAGGTGCAGGCTAACCGAGTGTGCGCGCCTTGGTCTTGTCACCAAGACCATCGATGACTTCTGGGGAAGGGCCAACGAATGCGAGTCCAGCTTGTTCGACTTTGCGCGCAAACTCCGCGTTCTCCGACAGGAAGCCATATCTTGAGAAGATAATCAGCCCCGGCTGCGACCCTGGGTAGATCCGTTGACGTACCCGGGATGGATCATGTCCACTCCATGTTCAAGAGCAACTTTGATGATTTCGTCCTGGGCGAGATATGCACCAACAGGGGTGAGACCCTTTCCAACTTGATACGCTTCGTCAGACTATCGAAGACAAGCGTTAATGCGACAAATAATCTCCGTCTGTCAGTAAGATAGCACCTTCTGGCGATGCGCCGATAAGCGATCTTCATAGGAGTAGATCGCAACAGTGTGCATGGCCAATTCATGGGCAGTTCGGAACACACGAATGGCAATTTCCTTGAGATAGTAAATGAATTGTCAGAAGATCAGCAGAATGAGTAGTAAAAGCGCGTACACCGCGATTAGCGACGAGGATCTTGGTCAGTGGTCCACCATGACCAGCGGACTTCCTTCTCATGGTCTGGATAGAGTGAACAGGGGTGCCGGGTGCACTGGGCGACCCGGCGAAGAGGCCTGAAAGCCTGGGCGGGTGAAGGACTGCTGGCTGTTGGGAGGCCATGGTGGTGTAAAGGAAACCCTTGTTCGGGATTGAAAGCCGACGGACAGGGGCCAAGACTTTATCAATCGATGAAACACGATAAAGTCTGACTCCTACGCGATATCGGGTCGATACTTAGTCTCGAAGGTTGCGATGGCCGTCTATAAGACGCGGTTCATGAGCAAAAGAGCGCCCAATTCCTGTACTGATATAGCGTTTGATCCCGCTCAAATTCCGTTCTATGCCCATCGCAGCCCCACCTGCTATCCTCCTGTGATAATTCAGGACTTGGCAAGAAAACTTCCCATGTTATGTCTTAGTCTAGGGCATTCTGAAGGAATTCCCCTGATGACCCTTTCATCATGCTACGTAGCTTGTACCATCCGATATCGACCACAAACGTTCCACTTATCGCCGACGCCTCACGGCGACGCGTTGCGCGAACCACTGCCAGAAATCATCACCACTCACGGGACCGCCCAAACGGGCTACGAAGAGGCACCGAGTTAATAGACTTCATCATACATGCACTAGATCAAATACATCATCGTTCCTGTGCAGAGTGTATTGTCGGCGTTAAGCCCATGGACCTGAGTGTCATACATATAGCAGCATACAAAGAATCGTTGGTGGGTATGCTCCACAGCAGTCGCCGGAAAGCCTTCGAGAGTATTGAGCGATCGTAAATCTAGGGTTTTGTCCGCGTTAATCCTCGTGTGGTAAATCTGGGTACCAAACGATAACGGTAAGAAATATAGTGTGAAGTAAAGGGAGCAGAACCACTTGCATATAGTCATCTCTCGACTCTACCGCCTTTCTACCAAAGACTGACCACGGTGGGCCAATGGTATCAATGTGTCAGCTTCCTTTCGATGTTCTGTTTTCTTTTGATTGTTTTTTGCTACAGAGTAGATTAGGCCTGCAAGGAAACCGACGGAAACTGCGGACACCGAGCCTGGTGTAACAGGATCTCCAAAAAACATCATCCCAGACGCGGCGACAGGTAATTTGTTCAAAGCACCAACCATACTAGGGTTTGGTCAATTAATGTATTGTTTGAATTGTTGGCTTGACCGACCTGTAGGTGGTGCTGCTCGTCACCCTGATGCACCACGCTGTCGTATAGGAAATTCCCACCGCAGCTGCACCAGAAAAAGCTATGGCACCCAAAAGGAGACTTCGAGTGTCCTGAGGGCTGATCGTGAGGTACAAGGTGAGGGGCCCTGACAACGTGGTGACGCCAGTAACTGCTCACAAGTTTAAAGCAAAGCTCTCGCTACCCCAGTCTTCCACAGCAAAGGAGCAGATGGCCAGAATAGGGATGCACAATAGATTGTTGTAGAACATAGAGTCCCAATCCGAAAATCCGGTGACCTTTATCCGCTTTCGCATTGCCAGTACCTGTGGCACGAGTAATTTGATTCAGTGGTACGCTCAATTTCCTATGGGACTTACGTATCCAGCGCTCGTCAGACAGTTTATGAGCATCCATAGATAACCAATGTTCAACTCATGGATGACTCCGATGAATGACACTATATTAGTAGTTTCATTGATTGGCAACGTTGAAGATTGCAACACGTCCGTAAGATCAGACCATGCCGCAATGATTGAAGAAATGACCTAAATACAAATTATAAGAATGTAGTGACTTGACGGACATCGGGGTACGCACCATGAAGATAAACGACACAAAAGTCAAGCCTGTAATTTTACCTCCGAACCAAACGACTTCGCCATAGGCCTTGGCATCCAAATCATGTTAGCAAACTCCACTGAATTATCAAGCAGACATACAGACGATAAGGATGATAGTCAGATTCTTGAATATTGTGTACACGGGTATACTCAGAAATTGCTGGTGGAAAACGGTATGATTCAGTTATTTAACGCGATGGCAAACGATGCAGTTACTCACAAGACTTTTAGAGCCAGTATATATCACGCCCACTAGGAGTGCACTGATAGGAAGCCAAGCTCTTGCATCCTCAACATCGAATGGCCGAAAACTTATGATTCGGGCCCGCTTCGCTGCCAACACACACACAATACAGACTGCTGACTGCATCGCGAGCAAAAGAAAGGTCATAGAGAAGTTGACACCAGACACCACGAACTATGACCGTCGTACGTTAGTCCAGTCCCCAGAATTTGGCAGCAAGGATTCATGCACCTTATTCACTACGGTCATGAGGATGGACGCGCAGCAATAGCATAATATTGGTGGGACTATGATACTAGTTCAGTTAACACGTAAACGGAATAATTAAAAGCACTCGCCCGCAGATACCTGCCCCTCTTTGTACCCTCCTGTCGCCAGAGCTTTCTTGATTTCTGCGACATCTTCGTCTATTGCTACAGAGCTCTCACGAACAGCCATGAGGGGAGCTGTGTCACGCGTTTATCCGCAGCACACAACAACCACGTTGGAAATGGTTTGGAATCCAGAAAGAGTGCTGGGACTGTTGTCAGTGTTCGGTTTAGCTACTCAATGACGCTTTGGCGATAATTTGTTGACACGTGACTCACGGAGGCCGATCCGCGCCACGTCCTTCATGTCGATGCACTCAACCGCGCCAGTTTCCTGACAATGTCTATTGTTAAGGCAGCGTAGACGTTGAACATATGCATCTCAGGTGAATCAATTCCAACAACAAGGTCTTGAACCCTCCGCAGAGATTTTCACAATTGGAACAACCAAAATGTCCTTCGTGACTTAAAACGAAGCTGGACAATCAGTCATCGCGCAGAAGCTTAAGGTACAGTTGGATGAGCCTGATGGTGCAATTGTATGTCGCTTGTGTTCTCATCTTACAATAGTCTCGATATTTCCTTCTCGACACCATACGACGTCAACCATAGCCTAGACGAACAACAAGGTTACCGACAACTTTGTGAGCGCGATGGCTTGAAAGCCGCATTTCCGGGTCCGAGAGTGCCAAGAGCTCAATATCGTGCATACCCATTCACCATGGAAGCGCCGCCGATGCCAGATTTGCCTGGAAGACTACAATCCGGGCTTGATGATTCGAATTCCTGGATGTCAACATGAAATCTGTCGAGGCTATCTCTTAAGACACGTCCTTTCAAAGATAGAGGCTCGCAATTATCCCATCCTGTGCCCATTGCGTCAGCTGGCAGAACAGGGTAGAAAGTCTCTCGGAACCCGCTCTTTTCCCGGTAGCCATCGGAGAAGGCCTATTTCTCCATCACATCGATCCAACAGCGCGCGCCATCTTTACCGCGATGCAAATGTCAAAAAGAGGCAATGTCAAAATGGAATGCAAAAGGCAGGTCTATTTTTACTTGTTGCGGGGGCGTTCAGCTTAATAATCTCTTTTTTCTAGGTGCAAAAGTTCGGCATATGCGGTGATCGATGGTGCACCGAATGCTACCGAAGTGCCGACTCCTTTTTGCGACAACTCACGCATAGATGCGACAGTGGACAGTCGAGTCTGCGGGCCTCGCGAAGGACAAGGGTGGAAAAGTTGCCCAGCTATGCAACCCTTCGATTGGCTCCCTTTTCGCTGAGCTCTCACACCACAGGATGTGAAATTTTAATCGAGAAGGAAGACAGCTGTGCCCATATGAGCGTGCGTTACCTCGAGCATACCTCCCTTTACATACTCATGCACCTGCTACCGTGCACGGCTTGCAAGATGTAAGGTTTTTCCTCGAATAACTCCGTTCTATACTGAGATCACATTAGTCACTTCTGTTATGACTGCGGCGATAAAATCATCAAAACGACAAGCGAACGACGACTATTCGGTACTGTGGAAGGTCACAAGGCTAACTGTGTTGTTCCGCGGCCGCGGTTTTCTATCCCTCAGTTGTTAGACTTGATCCTTGTACTCTCAATATCTAGAGGAGTCAAGTTTATTAGAAGTCACATTCACTCCAGACCTATCATTCTGTACTAAGACTTCAAGGCACGCCGACAATTACTCCTGGTCGGGTCCTGTTGCTCTTCAGTCCCCTGGTCTGGTCTTCCGCCAATTGTACGTCGAGGCCAATCCGATTTTCAGATATTTTGGGGTCGGCGTGTTTGCAACAGTTCTCTTCCTTTACCGCTCTCAATGTTTCCAACAATATGCCAACACAGTCTCATCACATTTTATTGTTTACAATATAGTAGGTGCTCATGAGAGCTCGATTTCTACTGTACGATGGATTAAATCACGAGAGATATGAATACGGGTTGTTGGAGCGCCAATTTATTGGTTTAGATATCAACTGGTGGCGCAAACGCACCGAGACTCCTGTTCGGGTATTGCACCGATTCTACAGGTTTACTATGCGGCTATCTAGCAAAGTGTTCATAAATTGTTCGGCGATGTTAGATTCGATGGGTGAACGACAACATAAACTTTTCCCTCCCTGCTTCATTTGGCTGGCAGTAATCCCACCTGCATTCAAATTGACGCACTGGATACCAACAAGAGAGTGCCAGTATGATATCTCTCATCATAAACTCAGTCTGCGTCGTGAAGTCATGTCGGTCGATGTCGGTCGACACGTACTGTCAACGTATAGTGACTCGCGAGTCCCATGGCAGTTGCATGGCAGACCGAGACTAGGGCCATCGCACATAAAAGATTCATTTGACGAAGATTTACCACATTTATCAAGTACAGAGAAATTTCAGCAAACCTCGGGGCGTCTGCCAGTGGGCATGGTATCGAGTGTAATACATACATAAGTACCATCAGCGCTGTTGCGCTCATCGATATTTGGTCGTATTTGGTACAAGCTGGGATTGGAGGAACACCTCACCTGTAAAGAGCTCTACTACGGGAACCTGGCCTGCTTTTCAACATGTCCTGGTTATCAACACTTGCGTCTATAGGTATGGCTGTTGGTCCGCCCTTGGTACGCCTCTTTAGTGTGGAAATGCCAATGGACAATGACTGTCCATGTATGCTGTATAGGTGTACGCCGACCAGGCCGTTTCAATAATCAAGAAAAAGCGCGCCACCTTGTTCATATCCTACCAAGTTATCCGAACTAACGAGTGCTTGTAGAGACTCTACAGGATTCTCTCGCGACGTTTGCGCGATTCTGTACGTATCACGTCATTCAACTTAGTGCAACACCCCCCTGACGTGCTTACCTGCAGGTTAATAGCCAACATCACGCGGTGTTTCTTCTGGTTAGGGTACGTCTTAACCATCTTTTCTAATTGCTTTTAGTCTGAGACGTTGTCAATAGGAACCATTTCGAATTAGCACTTCTCATCCAGTCAATCTTGATGATACTGGCACAGGTCCGCCTGCTTGAGGACGCCCTCTTGCTTCAACTCATTCACCTTCCACTAGCTTGCCCTCTTATACATATGTATCCATTACCGCCCGAGAATTAGCCCCGAAGTCCTAGGAGGATCAACTAGGCCCTTCTCCTTCTGGCAGTGGCAAAACTATTCGCAGTATATAGAATATCTGGCAGGCTTCATGTACGTCATCCTCACTGGGCACACATTCCTCTTTTAATCCTCTCCCAAAGCCTCTGTCAAGCTATTCTCTTCCTCATTTTCAGCCGCTTCGAACTATTTGTGTCCATCCTCGGGTTTGTTGCGCTGGGACTTGAGAGCACGCTACCAATACCCCAGCTCATTAGGTATATCCAACCTTCCATGAAATGAGGCATTTCTAACAGAGGCACAGTAATTACAAACAACGCTCACTGTACGGCTTTCGTATGTCGACCTTAATTGGCTGGGCGGGAGGAGACTCTTTCAAGTATGCTTACACAAAATTTTTTAAAACAAATCCAGCAGACTGAAGATTATTGCAGAACTGTCTACTTCTTTCTCCAGGAATCGCCTCTTCAGTTTAAAGTGTGTGCCATTTTCCAGTTGTCGATAGACTGCGGTAAGATCTCTCCTATTTCTTTAATCCAATCGCTGACTTATCCTTGTAAAGCTATCGTTGTTCAACGCATCATCTACGGCAACGCGCCACCGGCGACCACATTGCTGGCTGACGATGATGAATCAGAAGAAGCATTAGCTTTGGCCTCTTGATTGGCCAGTACAATCTATACATCCTAGACAACTATCTATCTTGCCCAAACTACCCGTACAGGGCATATGATCTTGAGTCACGAGCTTAGCTCGCCAACAGTACGGGCATATCCAAGATGCGGCTTCCACTTGTGGCTACGTTCTTGTGAGTGGGCTGCATCGAAGCTATACCCCTCTCTGTTCTCTTCTGACAAGGTAGTGTTCATACTTCTTTGAAACGCCCTTATTCTACTGCCCCTTGACAGGTAAGATGTGCATCCGCCCTGAGATCGAACCTCTGCGAAAGGTACATGTGCGCAATAAGGGAACAGATGGCAAGGACCCCATGAAGAACCAGACCTGGCGCTTCGAATTGTCAAAGGCAAAGGGTTAAAGAACCTTGTCGCTTTCGAGGCCCTAGCAGCAGTTTTACTTGACTCCACTTACACTCCCTTCCCTTGACCGTCGCTACCAGTATATCTTCTTCACCAACCTCTGAAACAAATGATTGGAACGCACGCCGAAGTCCTACAGTCTTCAAGCCTCTCACGTCGTCTCATCTGAACCTGTAGATGAAGCTTCATACCTTCGCTCTTGGCATCCACGCGGCATCCATCTCATACTACATATGACGGCGACAGTTACTTGACTGAGCTGCAGTGCGTCGCCGATGGCAAGCCTCAGTGTCCTAAAGGCACTACCATCGATGGTCATTGCCGGTCGGGTTGCATGGACCCAGACGATTGAATTATATAGTCCGTTTTAGATGTTGACCTGATGATTAAATCCCCTATGAATATACTAAGAACTAGAGTTTGAAATCCATAATCTGTCGTAGTCTCATGCCCATGTTCCTTCCCAATGTGGGAAGGTAGGCTAAACTGTGGAGTCTCTGGCTGAGCAAGTGTCAATCAAAAAAATACCGTTGGCAACAGTTAACAGCAGAAGTTGCTGGTAGTTATACAGATAGTTTCATCCTGACGTTGTGAAGTGTTGGTGCAAAGTATCACGACGAACCTCACGCTGGTGCATTTTTCCACTTGTGACCACACCCGACCAGACCAGATAGCAAAGAAAATCCCATGTAAGTAGTATACAACACAGGGCAAGAAAACAGGCTACATCGAGGGCGGGGGGCGATGAAAAGTGCGGTATTCGAGCGAGGGGAGGGTGAGGGGTAGGTAGCAAGACTATATAAAACATACAAAAAAATTCCTTCATTTCATTTCCTTTTTATATTTCCTTCTGTTCTTCGCATCATAAATAAAAGACCTTCTATTCCGAAGCGTGCGTGAGCGGATCGATGCAGATGATGCCGTCGCGCTCGCTCCAGGGGTATCCCCAGCGGTGGAGCCACTCGCGGACTCCCGTGGCCAGACGGGCACGGGAGGCACCGCGGGCGGCGTCTTGGGTGCCAGTGTGCTTCTCTTCGCCGACGACGGCGAACGCTAGAGTGAAAAAAGTGTTAGAAGTGGTTAGCGAGTTGGTTAGGGAACGTACCTAAGCCGTAGAAATGTTCGTTCTCGAGCTAGAAAGAAAGATGTCATGGAACCTTTAGATCACGGCAGAGAAAAGAGACTCACAGCAAGCAAGAATTGTTCCAACACCTCTGTTGCCTCATTCGAATGCAACCCATGCAAATCCAACATCGCCTCCATCCTTTCCTCCGCCGACAACTTCCCATCACCCGTGTCCTTCCCAGCAATACCTAGACATACACCATAACCACCTCCACATGCGTTTCCCCTCGCACCACGATCACCCGGGTCATCGGACCACGTAGCATCCCTGCTCCTCACAGCTTGCTCGGCTACCTTGGCTCTCTCCGCAACCAGCTTCCCTGCTGCCTCCGCCATCTCCCCTGCCATCTTGGCATTCAAATCGTGTCCTTCTCTGCTAAACCTCTTTGCCGCCGCACCATCTCCCCGCCTCCACGCATCCGCTGCCCTCGACAGGCACGCGTTCCGCGCCGCACCAAGTTGCAACGCCCTGGAACGATATGCCATATACATACCGCTAACGGACTCTCCAGTCGGGAGTGTAGGGAGCAGTACCGGTGCACGAAGCTTGATGCGCGGGGATGGGCGCGGCGCCACGATGGCCGACCGCCCCTGATGGTGCTGGAGCAGGTCAGCCGACGGTCCACCCATGCGCGCCGCAATTGCTGAATCGCCACCATTTACGGTGGGGGGTGCAGGCGCAGGTTTTTTGACCGCAGCGGCGAAACGAGTACGGCTGGGGTCGTTGTACGGACGATCGTACCCACCGCGCCTCCCGCGTGCGCCCCCAGGCCCGGTCTCATACCCGAGGACAGGGAACTCGTCCGGGGGCGGGCTGTTGTGCGGCGGCATATGCGGCCCGAGGGGTCCGGTGCCTGGCTGGATGTTGGCGCGGGCCATGGCGACGTTGAGGCTGGAGATGTCGGCGTCTTTGGGGAGGTGGTGCAGGAACTCGCAGTTTTCCTGTTTGGCGCAGGTTCCACGCAGCCAGAAGCGGCAGAGGGCGCGCTCAAGGTCATGGCTGTGTTGAGGTCCAGTCAGTAAAATATAGAAAAAGTCCGGATAGGCTTACCTGAATCTGCAATCGGCGCGAAGGCACTCTCCTGCCATAAAGTAGCGGCAGACTCTGTTCCCTCCGGAGGCAGGCCTAGCACGTCCAGCCCCGTTGCCATTACCATTGCCGTAGCGAGCAGCAGAAGCAGCACCATTGACAAAATTATTGCGAGGAGGCGCACCACGGCCGTTTCCCAGTGCTTCGCGCGAGACGAGGGTGACTCTTCCTCCCATGTGTTGCGTGCGGATCTGGGATGCTGGCTGTACGGGGGGAGCGCGATCGACGAGCCAGGCCATGGCACGTTCAAAGTCGTAACCGTTAGCAGCGAGGGCTTCCTCGAGCTCCGAGGGTGCGAGGGTGGAGCCAAAGACGGAAGAGAGGACGTCGAAGGGCGTCATTCCATCGGTTAGTTGGGACTGGGCCTCTGGGTCCAGGTCTTGAGCGCCATCTTGGAAGTGGAGTTCGTTGGGAGGCGAGTCAGTAAAATTGTAGGGGGGCATATGGTAGGGCCACTGGATGTTGTCATAGTCAGAGATGGTCACAGAGTGAAAGGAGGGGGGTGCAGAGGGAGGTGCAAAGGGGTCAAATGGGTCGTCGTCCTCGTCCTCGTCCTCATCAGGACGGAGACTACTGGTACGAAGAGATGAGCTGGGAGTGAGTGAGCGAGGATAGGAAGACGGCGATTGATCAGCGATGAGAGGGGCAGCGATGGCGAGGTTTGAGGTTGCCCTGGGAGAATTGTGGGACCAGAGATCAGGAGAGGGGGTGTCAGTGCGCAGATAGGACCCTGGGGTAGATGAGGCGGCAGAGAGGGGCCGCTGGATGGGTTTGAACTCGGATGCCATTGCGTTGAGGAGACGTGGGGACGAAAGGGGAGAGGCAGGGAGACTGGCGGTGAACTGAGCGTGAGCGTGGGTAGCCTGCATGTGTGCGAGGATGGGCGAAGACTGGGGCGAGTAGTCGCTCCTGGCGTATGACGAGGGCTGTGCTGGAGCTGCGAGGGGGGAGGTGAGGGGCGTGTGTGGTCGTCGGAATGCGATGCCCAGAGGGGACGACGGGGCCGAGTTTGGAGTGTCTGGGCGCGTGGTATGGAGACGGGCTGAGTTGCGCGATGATGGCCGCGACATCGGCCGACGAGTGGACGTCAGGTAGAAGAACGGCACGCCTGCAAGATCGTCTCGATGCTTGTGCATCAGCTCCAGTACATTCGCGTCAACCTGCTCCTTGTCAGTACATGCTCGCTGTCCCACAAAACCCACACACCGTTTCATCGTCCATCCCATACGTGCTCTGCAGCAGCCCCTTCAGCTCCTCCTCCTGCTCATCCACCAACAGTGCTACAACTCTATTCACAAACGACGAAGACACGCGATGGAATTCTTCGGGGTCAGCGCTATTGTCATAGGTATCCAGCGGCTTGTGTTGCCGCGCGATCGCAGACAGCTGCGCACGGGTGTGCGGAAACTTGGGCATCGACTCGGGTGCAGAATCGGACATGCTGCCTGAATCATAGCTGCTCGACGTCAATGGCAGCGTCAAGGTGTTCATGGCTGGGAACCAAGGTTGCAATGCGGGTTCAAGTCTAATTACAAAGCATCTCAATATTTATTTGTGATTCTCGCGTCAATCAACGTGTCTTCCATGGCCCACGACAAATCAGCCCCGTCAAACAGGCGTCCTGGACGCGTCTCTGCTGTCGGAGGCTGCACGTAAATCTACAGTTAGACCCCACCTAATTGACAAGAGCGAATATAGAATAGCCGTTCAATTTAATCGATCCAAATTCCAATATCAATTCAATCCAATACATATCTGCACGTAACAGGGAAGTAAAAAAGACTGTACACGACTACTACAATTAGGTTCTGCGCAAGGTGTCCATGCAGACCGAATATGTATCTCTGCATAAATATCTGGGACAAGCCACCAAAGTGCTGGACTCAAGTGCTACACTCCAACACCATCCTTTAAATTGCCGAGAAGCTGGTCCTCCTAGCCTAAACCTGCACCTTGACTCGGATGGCCTCATTATCCCCGCATTCGTAACAACGAGTGGTCTGAGGTACTTTCCCCCGTCGCTCGAATTTGCAGTCAGGTGCCGCGTACTACCGCTCTTCCTTCTCTGGACCTCCGGGCAAGACTCTGGTGCAATAGGGTGAAACTCCAGGACACAAGGGCACTACAGTACTCAGTCACTTCAACCCTCAGCACTCTGTCATGCACATAATTCTCCATTGTAAGGTCTTCATTTCGTTGTCGTCAGTTTTGTCAAGTCCCCGCTAGCTATAGCTAGAGGACTGAGTGCTTACAGGAAATAGTTACGTTGCTTATGTAATAAAAGTATCTTCTTCGTCCCGGCCACCAGCTAGCGCGCTTGTTCGTTGCAACGGGGCTCCATTTCCCGAGGCTCATAGCACATAAGCATTACAGTATACGATTCACAATGGACGTTGCTCTGCCCGCGTGGGTTGCCTGTGATGTAAAAGAGCTCATGTCACTGATGTTCTTGGGCGCCAATCCCCCATGATAGGCATAACACTGGTTACTTTTGGGCTATTGATGCTGTATCGGCTCCTTTTTACGCGCCAAACAGCGAAGCTTAATCTGACTGGAACAGATATATAGTTGGGGGCTCCCAATCCACCGCTTTCCCCCCAGCTCATACTAAGATCGCCATGGACTCAGCTCGAGCCTTCAGGCTTCGCAAAACCCTTGATTCCGTGTCGTACGGAAGAGACCCTCTGACTCCAAACAAGGCTGCCTTGTTCATAGAGGCCATATGCGCAGAACAAGACCGTCCTGCTTGTCTCAACAAACTCATCGCTAGCAAAGCCGGCCTTGATTCTGTTCAAGCTGCATTCCGTTTCAACGTGACGCCAGCTTTCTTCAATACATCTTGTGCACAGCTTCTGGGATATCTCCAGGCCCCAGAGTTGAAGGAGATCGGCGGCGGGGCATTTCTTATGGAGGTCATCGCCAAAATCATCAACCCTCCGATTTTTTGGGACGCCTTCCGTCAAGCTTTCGCGTCTGGCTTGCTGGAAATCAGTGCCCAGATCGGATTCGCTTGGCTTCTCCATAACCTTGTATCCCTATCCGATGCGCACCAATCTGTCACCTATCGTGACCAAGCCATGAGCGTGTTGCACACCCTCCGTAATTCCTCAGACATCGCGATCCGCACGTATGGACAGAAAATAAAGCATGTCTTGGAAACACGCAGCGTTGGAACAGTCATCGCGGGGGAGCCAGGACCCGGTGGCCGCCACGACAACGATTTTGAGGATTTCCGCCAGATATCTATACTACCGACGGCAGACGAGATCACATCGGCTGAGCGCCCATTCTACAGGCGCAGTGCGACTGTAGATTGTGACGCTGAGTCCTCGCGGTTTGCCACTCATATCGACAATCAGTTTCGTCTCTTACGCGAAGACATGCTCCACGAAATGCGAGAGGAACTTCAGATTGCCTCTGGCAAGAAGAAGAAGGGGCATCACAGAGGAATGATCCTAGACGGTTTGGAATTGAAGGACCTCCATTGCGGTCCAAATAGGAAGAGGGTCAAGTGGGGTTTAACGTTTCAATGCAGAAACGATCTTCCACATTCGCAGTGGAGAAAGGAGAAGGACAGGAAGAAGTATCTCTCGGACAACAGAAATTTCCTCCGACACCAGTCAATGGGCTGTTTATTCGTCGACGAAGAAATCGTAGCTTTTACGACTCTCAACAGAGACGAGGAGCTTCTAGCGAAGAAGCCTCCCACCATTGTCCTTCAGATCGAAGGCGAGGCTGCCGTCAATAGAGCCTTACTCAGGCTCAAAAGTGGCCGCAACATAAAGCTCGTTCAGATAGATACTGCGATCTTCTCCTTCGAGCCGATTTTGAAGGGTCTTCAGCAGCTCATTTCTCAAGAACTGTCCTCGGAGCTGTTACTCCGGAAGGAAAAGCTTGTGAAATCGGCTCCATTGCCTCCTGCCCTCGAGACACTGGTCTATACTCTGAGGAATCATCCCACCGTCGATATCAAGGATCTTCTCGAGACGACGAAAAGTATCAAACTCGACGAATCACAGGCGTCCTCTCTTCTTTCCGGCATTACCCAGAGCGTCTCGTTAATTCAAGGCCCCCCTGGTATTTGCCTTCTTTATCCCACTTCGAACGCGGATATCATTGACCAGAAAATATCAGGCACGGGAAAGTCTTTCATTGGGTCCCTCATTGGGAAAGCCCTTTATGGCTTCACGAAACAGACCATACTCGTCGTATGCTATACCAATCACGCACTCGACGATATCCTCACGAGCTTCCTCGACATCGGCATTCCAGAGACCAGCATCGTACGGCTGGGCGGAAAGTCAACGCCCCGCACCGAACCATTGACTATGCATCACCAGAACTCGAATTTCAAGCGTGAACGAGGAGGTTGGGCTTTGATGGATAATGCCAATGCCACTGCCGAAATCTATTGCCAAGATTTTGAGAAACGGTTCAAGAGATATAAATCGACGAATATTTCATTGAAGGACATCATGGAGTACCTGGAGTTTGAACAAAAGAGATTCCACGATGCTTTCCAGGTACCTCGTGCTGACGATGGCTCGACATATGTTGGTAAAGGGGGCAAGGCAATAGACGACCTACACCTATTGCGTCAATGGGACAACGGCCGAGGCGCGGGAATCTTCGAGAACTACAGTACTGTGCGGAGTGCAGCAGATATTTGGTCGATGCCTTTCAATGTTCGCAAGGAGCACCTCGCATCCTGGAGCAACGCCATTTACAAAGAACAAATCGACGGCATATATACCGTCGCCGCGGCATACAACAAGGTTCAGGACAAACTGGCTGGGTACCGGTCAGAAAAGGACACACAAGTCTTGCGTTCGAAGCGAATCATTGGATGCACGACAACTGCCGCCGCAAAATACAGCGACAATATTCGAGCTGCTAGTCCAGATATCCTTCTTGTTGAAGAGGCTGGAGAAATTCTCGAAAGCCACATTCTGACCGCTCTGGCCCCTCAGACGTCACAGCTCATCCTCATAGGAGACCACAAGTACGCCCCACTTTTTCAACTGCATTGGCCATGTGACTCAAGCCGTTTTTACATAGGCAGCTCCGCCCTAAGGTCAACAAATACGAGCTTACTGTAGAAAAGGAAGAAGGATTTGACCTCAATGTGTCCCTTTTCGAGCGGCTTATCCTCAAAGGCTACCCACATGCCAAACTCACGGAACAACATCGCATGCGCCCGGAAATTTCCTCCCTCGTCCGAGAGCTAACATACCACGAACTTGTCGACGCTCCAAAGACAAAGAATCGACCCGATCTCCGTGGGGCTCAAGATAACATCATATTCATTAATCACGATCACCCAGAAGATTCAGACCCTCGCCTCACGGATCGAAGAGACGGAGAATCCACTTCCTCCAAGCAAAATACCTTCGAAGTTGAAATGGTTATCAAAATTTTGAAGTATTTGGCGCAGCAGGGATACGGAACGCGTGATATTGTTATCTTAACACCATACCTTGGTCAACTCCAGCACTTGCGCCAGGCTTTGAAAAAAGTGAACAATGATCCTGTTCTCAGCGACCTGGATTCTTTTGATTTGGTCAAGGCTGGTCTCGTTTCAGCTGCAACTGCTGAGTTCGGGAAACAACAGGTTAGACTGGCTACCATAGGTTTGTCAATTTGCCTCGCTTTTCTTGACCTTCCCACTAAAATTCGCGCAGATAACTACCAGGGTGAAGAAAGTGATATTGTCATCATTTCCTTGACACGGAGCAACGAGAACAACGACATCGGTTTCATGTTTTCCCCCGAACGGTTGAACGTGTTGTTAACCAGGTCTCGCGACGCTCTTATCATGATCGGTAATGTCCGCACGTTTGAAAAGTCTCGCAAGGGCGGTAGCCTCTGGACACGTCTATTTCAACTGCTCAAAAACGGCAAACATATCTATGAAGGAATGCCTGTTCGATGTGAGCAACATTCTAACAGAACGGCCACGTTGACTCGACCGGAAGACTTCGAGTTACACTGCCCTGATGGTGGGTGCATGGAGCCCTGGCAAGTGGAATTCACTCTTTAGCAACCTTGGGCTAATCTTCACCAATCATAGTGGCACGCTGTTGAATTGCGGGAAACATAGCTGCCCTTCCAAATGTCACCAACTGTCTGACCACTCGAAGATGCCCTGCGAGTATGTCATACACACAAAATGCCCTAACGGACACCAACAGTCATGGAAATGCCACAAGAATCTACCAGCCAGTTGCAGCAAGTGCGAGAGAGATGCGGCAGCGGCAGAAAAGAAACGCCAGAAGGACCATGAGTTACGGCAGAAACAGGAAGCAGACCAGATGGCTCACAATCGCAAAATCGCTGAATTGGACGAGGCTATTGCTCAGGAAGAGCAGCGGGCGAACAGTCTCCGCCAGGCTGCGGAAAGAGTGATCGCACTTCAACAAAAGGAAAAGGACTTGGAGACGGCAAAATCTCGTGCCGATCAAGCACCATTGAGTGCCCACTCAGCTCCACTTTCCTCCACTGCCACGTCCTTGTCATCCTCTTTACCCTCTTTTTCGAAAGTATTTAGATTGGGATCTTCTGGCCATCCTCAGGAGCAGCCACGAACAAGTCTGTCATTTTTTGTACCTGTTTATACGGATCGCCGTCTCACAAAGCTCACTTTGTAGGTACCAACTCTGCGGGTGACCCTGGCACAGCAAGGCACCCTCTTCAACCCATTTCCCCCTCGCCCTCAGAGCAAGAGTGGGAGCGCCAGAAGCGAGTAGATGGTGCTATCAGCCCCGAGATCGACAAAATCATGGCCATGACTGGGCTAGAAAGAGTCAAGGAACAAGTATTGACAAATAAAGCCGTAATCGAGACAAAGAAACGACAAGGCTCATCTGTCGAAAGATTGAACGTAGTTCTGCTTGGTAATCCTGGAACCGGTAATTCTGATCTTTCATATTGTTCTTCGACCTCTCTTTATTTGATTGACAATACAGGTAAAACTACTGTTGCTCGGTCCTACGGAAAGCTTTTAGCATCGCTTCAGGCCATCCCAGGAGACGCATGGGTGGAAACAACCGGATCTCGGCTTGCCAATGATGGTGTCGCTGGAATTAAAACCCAACTCGACCAAGTTAAAAACGCTGGGGGCGGCACCGTGTTTGTCGACGAGGCATACCAACTGACAAGCGAACATAATTTTCAAGGCAAACAGGTTCTCGATTTTCTTCTTGCGGAGATGGAAAACAATGTTGGAACGATCATCTTCATCTTCGCTGGCTATCGCAAAGAAATGGAAACATTTTTTGAGCATAACCCTGGATTGATTAGCCGTGTGCCATTTCAGTTTCAGTTTGACGATTATACGGACTCTGAACTTCTTCACATGTTCAAAGGACGGGTCGACTTCCAGTTCCAGGGAAAGGGGAAGGTGGAAGGTGGGATTGATGGCCTATACGCCCGCATCGCAATCCGGCGCTTGGGGAACGGTCGGGGACGGGCAGGGTTTGGGAATGCCAGAGCTTTACAAAACATGGTTGATCAAGTGCTTCGACGCCAGGCGAAACGACTCCTCGAGGAACGCAACACTGGACAATTACCCGACGACTTTTTGATCTGCGGCACCGATCTCATTGGACCCGACCCGTCCAAGGCAAGATCGCAAAGCGCCTCGTGGAAAAAGCTCCAGAATCTCATTGGATTGAAGGCGGTCAAAGAGTCTGTCAACAACTTAATCGACCTCGTTGACGAGAATTACCAACGCGAACTTCGCGAGCGCAAACCATTCGACGTGTCGCTGAATCGAGTGTTCATTGGTTCTCCGGGAACAGGCAAAACAACAGTTGCTTCGCTTTATGGCCAGATCTTGGCGGACCTGGGTCTTCTTAGCAAGGGAGAAGGTGGGCCACTTGTCCAAAGTCCGCAGTTAACCGTTTTCTCATAATCCCATTTTCAGTCATGGTCAAAAATCCGTCCGACTTCATTGGTTCTGTTTTAGGAGAATCGGAGACAAAGACAAAGGCAATCCTTGCGACATCGATCGGAAAAGTCCTTATCATCGACGAAGTAAGTTGATTCCTTCAGTACCCTTTCAAAGTGATGTCAATGCTGATAACAAGATAGGCGTATATGTTGTACGGTGGCTCCGGCGGAGTTGGGAAAAGCAACGACATCTACAAAACCGCAGTCATCGATACTCTTGTCGCCGAAATTCAAAGCGTACCGGGCGATGATAGATGTGTCCTTCTCTTGGGCTATAAAGATCAGATGCTTGAGATGTTCCAAGTGAGTTGGCTCTCGGGTTCAAGGTTGTGGCCTCCTAATTTCTGTCTTTAAAATCAAGAACGTCAACCCAGGCCTACAGCGGCGATTTGCCCTCGAAGATGCAATTAACTTTGAGGATTTTGACGATGAACAACTCCTTCAAATACTCGAGCTCAAACTCAAGGCACAGGATATATCCGCTACTCAGGCAGCTAAAATAGTTGCCATTGAAATGTTAGGCCGCCTCCGGAACCGACCAAACTTCGGCAACGCGGGGGAAGTTGAAAACCTTATCACCAAGGCGAAACTGAGTTATCAGGCTCGAGCAGTGAAGAAAACCTTTTCCGATGTGATATTCGAACCTCAAGATTTCGATCCTGACCACGACCGAGGAGGTCATGCATCATCCAATCTCGTCAAGCTTTTTGAGGATGTTGTCGGATGCGAGAAGATTATGAAGCAATTGGAAGAGTACCAACGGGTTGCAGCGAAGTTGAAGAGCAAGAATATTGACGACCGAAGCCAAATTCCTACCAGCTTTGTCTTCAAAGGGCCCCCAGGCATGTTCACATCCATTTTGGCCTGCACAAAGCTAATCATCATTTAGGCACTGGCAAAACGACAATCGCTCGAAAAATGGGACAAGTTTATTACGACATGGGCATGTTGTCTTCGAAAGAGGTCATCGAATGTTCTGCCTCCGATCTTGTGGGTCGCTTCGTGGGCGAGACCGGTCCGAAAACCAAACAGCTGCTTGAGAGAGCACTTGGAAAGGTCCTGTTCATTGACGAGGCCTATAGGTTGAGCGAGGGGAATTTTTCCAAGGAAGCCATCGACGAGCTTGTCGCCTCCTTGACGTTGGATAAATTCAAGTCAAAGATTATCGTTATCCTTGCCGGGTACAACGATGATATGAACAATCTCTTATCCGTCAATTCTGGGCTGGCGAGTCGTTTCCCGGAAGAAGTCAACTTCCGTAATATGGAGCCAGCACACTGCCTTGATGTTTTAAGGAAGGAGCTTTCGAAGAAGAAGATTCAACTTCCCGAGTTGGATGACCCATCCTCTTTTGCATACATTCGCATGTCGAGTCTTATCCTCGAAACTTCCACCCTTCCTACCTGGGGAAATGCTCGAGATATGATACAGCTTTCGAAAAAGATGATACAAATCGCGTTGCTGGCGGACACACCCGACGAAAGTCCTTTGATGCTATCAGCGGAGGACGCTATTCGCTGCGTCGAGACCATGCTGAAGGATCAACAAGGGAGGAGCTCCACGAAACCTCGCAGTCAATCCATTTTGCACGAGGCACTCTTACCCCCACCCCAGCAACCTCCTCACCATCATAATGCGACATCCACTGCCCACACAACTAAACAACCTGTCAGAGCAGCGTCCGGTCCGCCCGCAGCTCCAGACTTTGGCATACGTGACCTCGGAGTGTCCGATGCTGATTGGGAACGATTGGAAGTGTGCAAAATGGCAGAACAGGAACGGGCACGGAAGGAGCGGGAAGAGGCGGAGAAGTTAAGGATGCAGATCAAGGAGCAGAAAAAGACTTTGGAGAAGCAGAACGCCATTGAAGGTCAGCTCAAACGGGCTTTCGCAAAGGATGAAACTGAACGCCAAGAACTTAAACGCCTGCGAGAGGCTGCACGGCTCAAAAAAGTTGCCGCCGAACATGAGATTAGAATGCTTGAAGAGAAGCGCCGACTCGAGGAGGAGAGGAGGAGAAAAGAAGAAAGGGTACAGCAAGCGCTCCGCGAGATGGGGCAATGCGTCGCAGGCTTCCGCTGGATCAACATCGGGTCAGGATATCGATGCGCCGGAGGGTCTCATTTCGTCTCCAACGCAGAACTTCCGGTGTAAGAACAAACGGAAACGACGTCGGCTAGTATATAGTTGGAAATTATGCATGTATCGAATTCGTAGCAGGCAATGCGACAGTTGGACAATGAATAGGAACCAACTCCTTCCAACGATATTGCCACTATATGGGATTTGCCTAAAGGACCACTGGAGACTTGGAGGGCCTGGAAAATCGCGAGCTGAGCTCAACTAATAGTAGTTGCGATGAACATTCACAATGCCATAGGTGCATCTTGCCATCAGCGCTCAGCGATCGACGAGTCACCCCAATTTAGACCTTAGCATCGAGTACACCCGAGTGAGCGCTAATGCATTAATATCAGAGTATAATAGGCAGCATGGAGAGCACTACTATTGATCCTGGCAGCTTCAATTGCGAGTTCCGAGGGAGAAGTTTTACATCATCTGATCGATTGGTATAGCACTACGCATCTTTACGAGATTGAGGAGCGTAGCTGTCGCAGGCATCGGTACGTGGTAAGTGGAACCCACTTTCAATAGGTATCCGTTAATAAACTCCACTTCAGTCGACCGTCCCCGCCGAACATCAGCCAACATCGAGGATATGTTGCCTTTTGTAAGCCGTACAACGCGGCGTACCTCCGCTTCTAATGCCCGGTTGTTCAATGCCCGTGGGAACCTCCCAAGAGGAGTATCGTCTGTGGTGACTCCCTGAGCGGCGAGCTTCTCTGCCCACGCCTTTGAGTCTGCCTTGAATTCGGCTGCAAACGCGTCTGATGCCTCCTGGCAGACTCTCTGCATGACACGTGTGGCGGCGCTGGTGGTGAATATATCGCCATTTCGGCATCCCATGAGGGCAGTGAGGGGATTAATGACGGCGTTAGCGACCAGCTTGGTACGCATGGCTGTCTGAACCTCCGACATTGGACGCCAGGAGACATTGAGGGGTTCCATGAGAAGCAGCGCTGCGATAGTGTCCCGTAAGGTGATATATTTTTTGTATAGCGGGTCATTCGAAAGGGGCGTAATGTCGGAAAGACGGAGCCGTCGTTCGGTCTGCGGTACATCTCTGTCATAAAAGCCAGCTTCAAAATCGCGTTCTCCGGGATCTGGGACGACACCGAATATGATGGACCCAACACCGGAGTGGACAAAGTGCTTGCTGGTTTTGCGGAAGGCTCCGTGGGTGATGCTGGAAAGGATAAAGTTGGGGCGTTGTTCAGGGTTGCGGAATATATCGTGAATGAGTTCTTCATAGACCCCCATTCCGTTGTGCATGAGGACGATGGTAGAGGATGGTGAGAGGCGAGAAAGGAGGCGGCGTATGGCTGGGACGGTTCCGTGGGCTTTTGTTGTGACGAGTAGGGAGTCGATGAGGTCTGCGCCTGAAATTCTACTGTCTGGCGGTGCTGAGAGTGTGGGAGGCTTGGTTGCCTCGAAGACCTCTGAGCCAAAGCCATTTGCGGTGGTGAGAATACCCTGATGTTCTATGGAGATGGCGCCTCCTAGTGAAAGAGATTCATTCGCCTGTGCCTGTGTCCTGTGTATGAGGGTAATAGTGTGGTGGCTAGGGAGAGCACGGCGAAGGTGAAACGAGACGAGGCTGCCAATAGGACCGATTCCAAGAACGTGAAATCGCATGTCAGCTTGACCATCTCAATAATAAGCTCACAAAATATTTGATCGCAAGTGGGCACGTGTCTTGGACGGACCGGCGCGTTATAATTAATGTCTGTCTTGACGTTCTCACCCCCACTCTCTTACTTATCCCAGATGTCTGCAATCGTTTTGAAGAGAACTGGTCAAAAGGTCTGCAATTTACTTGTCTTCTCCGATCTTGCCTCTGATTGCCCTCTAGATGCCTCTGGTCGGGTAAGGACGAGAATTCATCGCTCACACCATATTAACTTTGGGAATAGCTTCGGCCTCTGGAAGGCAAGTCTCAGCTACTTAGTCTCTTGTACAATCGCTAAACTCCCATTCCAGGTCACAAAATCTTCCTGTGCAGATGTGACGTCAAATACTCCCCTCGATATGGGTCCATAGCTGATCTCCTTTGCAGACCGTATTCGAAGCAATCAAGGCAGGATATAGGCTCCTTGACGGAGCAGGTGACTATGGGAATGAGAAGGAGGCCGGTGATGGTGTTCGCCGGGCTATTGAAGCAGGAATAGTTAAACGGGAGGAACTCTGTATGTTTTCCCGCTTACCCCCTGCACTGATCATACTGAAAATCTTCAGTCATCACTTCAAAGGCATGTCATAATTTCTCGCGAATATATTACTACAAGACAAATAAATACAATGCAGCTTTGGAACACATTCCATGCCCGCGACCATGTAAAATCAATCACCAAGAAGCAACTCGGGCTTTGGGGCATTGATTACTTCGACTTGTTCCTCATCCATTTCCCTATATCTCTCCAGTATGTTGATCCTGACCATCGGTACCCACCAGAGTGGTTCGACGACCATGGTCGCGTGCAATTGCGTAAGGAGTTTCCCTGATCCATTATCCATTGACGACAACCCCGCGTTGCAGAAAACACACCCATGCAGGAAACTTGGGGCGGAATGGAAGAACTTGTTGATCAAGGCCTTACCAAGAACATTGGGTTAAGGTAAGTCTTTTAGCATGTAGATGCCGATGTGTCTTGACGATATGCCACCAGCAACTGCAGTGGATCCATCATTCTCGATGTTCTGCGCTATGCGCGCATCGAGCCCCAAGTTCTTCAGGTTGAAATGCATCCATATCTCGTCCAAGCTGCATTGGTCGATCTTGCGCGGACTCTTGGAATCGCTGTCACAGCGTACTCCTCGTTGGGGCCGCAGGTAGGTACTACTAGTAATCATAGTTTGACCCCATAAGTCAAGACATATATGTAGGGCTATGTCGAGCTCTCCATGGACAAGGGCGCAGCCAGTTTGTTGAGCCTCGATGCCATCAAGCAAATTGCCTCCAAGCATGATAAATGTAAGTCAAATCCTCCGCATGGTCTTCACTAACTCATACACCGCCATGCCAGCTCCTGCGCAGGTACTGCTTCGTTGGGCCACACAGAGGGGAATTGCCGTAGTCCCGAAGAGCAACACCGTTGAAAGGATCGCAGAGAACCTCCGGTGCACTTCATTCGATCTGGAACCCGAAGAGATCAAGGAGATAAGCGCGCTGAACATGAATTTGAGGGTATGTGATCGGACTTGAATACTAGGAATCAGGCCTTGTTCGCTCATGCATTTTGTAGCTGAATAACCCTGCTGAAATTGACCCTCGTCTTGCTATTTTCGCCTGATTTATGGCGATGTTTTGAAAGACCTATGTCGCATGTATCTATATTATTCCAAAATCAAGTGTATGGTGCTCGCATTCTCAATCACTCAACCCGGATTTAGTTTCGGTTATGATATATGCCCATAAAAGTGCACAACGTTCCCATGTAATCATCGAGGGAAGAGAATTCGGGCCTGGGGAATAGATAAAGTGCTATACACAGATCCTCTCTGAAGACTTGGGTAGGTTGCAAGCCGTGAGCGTGCCGGAGGAACAAAACAAAGCGATCGGCTAAAAGTTGTACGTACACCAACACTCCGCGCACCTTTTTTCGGTGCTCGCTCCCCAAAAACCGCCACCTCACCAGAGCAGCGCAGGTACCCTCTCGGTGGTCCCACCCAGTTCTCCTCATCTACCTCTAGATCAACTGTGTCCAACGAGTCGCGTTCATGGCTGAGGAAATAGATTACGAGGCTTTGCCAGCTAATGCGGGGTTTGCAGTACGTCGTGGTCCTCGAGTGTCCTGCTCCTGAAAATTCAGGTCTTTCCTCTTTATTATAGGTCAACATGCTGGCTGGTGCCCTGGTAAGTACCCTGTTCTGCGGGATGCACGCGCCTTCCGACATCGACACCCTCAGGCTGGTATATCCGAACACGCCGTCATGTTCCCCGTCGACAGCATTAAAGTGGGTCTTTGGGCCCACAGGGACGCCTTTAAGATGTTAAATTGTTCTTTGCCAGACGCGAATGCAAGTTTTCGCGACATCCCCCGTAGCCGTGTACAGTGGCGTTGGAAATGCATTTACACGAATCTCATCCACGGAAGGGATGAGGGCGCTATGGCGAGGAGTGTCGTCCGTTGTTCTGGGAGCTGGACCTGCTCATGCGGTGCATTTTGGAACACTAGAGGCTGTCAAGGAGCTCGCTGGTGGAAACGAGGCGGGCAATCAATGGTTGGCTACATGTGTGTCACCTAATTTTTTTTTCTGTCGACTTGCAATGATTTTTGGCCTTCTGTAGCACTGGCGGGAGCCTCCGCAACTATTGCGAGCGATGCTCTCATGAATCCCTTTGACGGTGCGCTAATCCCATCGGAGTTGCTACTTCACACTAAAATGCTTGTTCACTTCCAGTGGTCAAGCAACGGATGCAGGTTCACAAGTCTGAATTCCGCTCTGTTTTTACATGTGCGCGCACTGTCTTTCGCAATGAAGGAATCTCAGCATTCTACGTGTCATACCCGACGACATTGGCCATCTCAATACCATTCAACGCGATCCAATTCACAGTCTACGAGCAGCTAAAACGATTTATGAATCCGTCACATCAGTACTCCCCATCGACACACATAGTCTCGGGTGCCGTCGCTGGGGCTGTCGCGGCAGCGGTGACAACCCCGTTGGACGTGGCCAAGACAATCTTGCAGACGCGTGGGACCTCTGCGGACTCGGACATCCGGAATTGCAGAGGTATGGCCGACGCATTCCGCGTGATCTGGAGAAGGGACGGTTTGAAGGGCTTTGGTCGGGGACTGACACCACGCGTCTTGACGATCATGCCTAGTACGGCGCTCTGCTGGTTGTCGTACGAGTTCTTCAGTTCGTTGACTTTGCTGATGCGTTGAGATTGGAAACTGACTACGCGCCCTTTCAAACAGAAGCAGCTATCCGGACGGATTGAGGAGATCTATTAACCGGAATGGGAATATAACCACTGATATCGTTACCTGAGTGTGCTGGTGCGGCGCAGCTACACGACTACTACTTACTAGACCCTTCTTACTCTGCTTTCCTTGTTGTAGCCATGCTAGAAGGTTGACATGAATATTTTATGCTCTTTTATATTACCTAATCGGGTGACATCACCACACCTTTGAACTCAACCACCACTATCTCTCCTCTCCTCGTGGTCGCTTGCGATGGCCAAGAACAGAAAGCAGCCGCTGCAAAAGCCAAAGCCCGGTTCCGTTGTCATCCCGCCATCGTCTTCATCGAGCTCTCTCAGCCCGACGACGCCGACGACGCCCAAGACCCCAGCCGATGAGGGCATAGAGTTTTTTCAATCCCAACCCCGGCCTGGTGATGCCCCAATTCGCGTCTACGAGCTCCATCTCGATACCGACGGTGGCCCACACAAAGACCGTTCGGTGTGTACAACTCATGTCAAACGCGTATCACTACTGATCCATACCGCAGTACATACGCCTCCCGCCTGCATGCGTTCCGTACATCCTTCGTGTATCCATCGATGCAGGCACCCCTGCTGCCAGGAACGGCATTTTCAAGACCAATTTCCCCCTTGATGGCGGAGCTTTTGGGCGTGATCGCTTCGCTGAGCGCAGGTACGCACGCACGCGTCTGTCGTGTTATCTACGCATATATCGCCTCTAACCTATTTCTCAGGCTTCCCACAGACTATTCAAAGTCTATTCAGGTCGATCTCCCCATATCGCACGCGGGTGCTTTTATCTACTGGGTCGAATACGACGGCGATAGTCCTGGCCAACGAGTCAAGGGGCGCGAGGGTTTCTTCAACATCGATCCTATCCTTAAGATTAAGGCTCGTAGTCCCATCCTAGATCCTCAGACTTTGAAGCCTCTGTCCCCTGACAATGGCGGCGCGGTCGTGAGCAAGGAAGAATATGTCAATCTCCCACTAAACGGCCTTGCAATTTTGACCGTCGTCTCGAAATGGATGGGCCCGATTACTCAGTGGCACCAGCACTTTGAAGAAGCCTCTCAGCGCGGATACACGATGCTGCACTGGACGCCCTTGCAAGAGCGTGGTGAGAGCGGGAGTCCATACTCCCTCCGAAATCAGTTGCAATTCGACCCTGGTGTCAGTAGTGATCCCGCCAAAGTTGAACAAATCCTCAAGGTGGCTAGACAAGAGTATGGTCTGTTGGCACTGACCGATGTCGTTCTCAATCACACTGCAAATGATAGTCCATGGTTGATCGAGCACCCCGAAGCTGGTTCGTGCTGCTCATATCTTCTTTTGCTAGCATACAGCTAATAAATACCTTGCATATAGGCTTCAGCCCGGCTAATTCCCCTCATCTGACACCTGCTCTTGAGCTCGACACTGCGATGTTAAACTTTTCTGATTCCCTTGCTGCAAAAGGACTCCCGACATCCATCACCTCTGAAGCCGATATCAATACCCTTCTCGATGCGTTCAAGGCACTTGCTCAAGGCTTGGACTTTTGGCAATATTATGTTCTTGACTCTATCCGCGAACGAAAAGTGGTCAAAGACGCTCTCGCTTCAGGTAAACACACAGTCTGGTCGGGCCCCGATGTTGCAGGAAAGACAGTGGTTGAGCTCGCAGAGATTGTTAAGTCCCACGGCATTATCAAAGGCCTTGGCACATTTTCTTTGAGGTTTTGCGTCAAGACGGATGTAAGTGTCATTGCAGGATTAGTGAAGGCGGCCTTTTCGCAACTCAGCGACCATGACGCCCTTGCGGATGCCTGGGTCAAGGTTGTCGATGTGATCAACGTGCCCTTATACGAGGAGTGGAAAGAGGACACCAAAGTTGCCATGGAAAATATAAGGAATCGGGTTCGATACACGAGATTGGATGCCCATGGTCCAAAACTCGGTGAAATCACTAAACTGTACGTGAAGTATTTCCCTGCTGCTATATTGTCTGACGGGAAATTTTCTAGAAATCCTCTTGTCGAGCCTTATTTCACCCGCTTGGCTCCGTCTGCTAAGGCTGACCCCCTTGTTTACTCCCTCGCCAACAATGGATGGATTTGGGATGCCGACCCTCTTCAAAACTTTGCCCTTCCGCCTTCGAAAGCTTACCTTAGACGCGAAGTCATCGTCTGGGGAGACTGTGTCAAGCTGCGATACGGGCCCTCACCATCCTCTAACCCTTGGCTATGGGCCCACATGACGTCATATGTTACTTCTCTCGCCCGTATCTTTGATGGGTTCCGCATCGACAATTGCCATTCTACGCCTTTGGAAGTTGGGACGGTGATGCTTGATGCGGCACGAGTCGTTCGACCTGACTTGTATGTGTGCGCCGAACTCTTCACGGGCAGCGAAGAGATGGACTTGGTTTTCGTTCGTGAACTTGGGGTGAACAGTCTGATCAGAGAGAGCGGCAATGCTCCTGACCCCAAGGAGCTGTCGAGGTTGATATATAGACATGGAGTTGGGAAACCTATCGGTTCGTCATTCTCTTGCCTCTCCAAGGGCTATGAATCATATATAATTCCGTCCCATTCAGGATCGATGGATGACGCTTGTATGACGAGCGTTGAAGAGCTACCCTCTCCCACTGGAAAAGGCCCTGTGCGGACCTGCATTGTCAGCCCCCTCAACGGCGCTCTTCCTCATGCACTTTTCTACGACCTCACGCATGATAACGAATCCCCTCTCGACAAGCATTCGGCCGAGGATGCGCTCTCTGCTGGCGCACTGGTTTCATTTAGCTACAGCGCCGTTGGCTCCGTGAAAGGATTTGATGATCTTTATCCCAAGCTGCTGAATCTGGTCGCGGAGGAGCGGCCGTACGATATAACCGGTCTCGGGGAAAAGAGTGGTATAGCCAGGGTCAAACGAGTCCTGAACAACTTACACTTGGAGATGGTGCTCGGCGGCTTTGAGGAGGGACATGTTCACCAGGAGAATGATGTACGTTCGTTTTTTGCTTTCTGAAATGTCTAATCTTATAACTCTTGCTGTTCAAGTATATTGTTGTTCACCGAGTACAGCCATCCACTCAAAGAGGGTACATGCTAGTTGCGCACACGGCTTTCTCGAAAGGATCCAAGGATCGTGGTTTCAGTACGTTGTTTGCTTTCTGTTTCGCTCAAAGTGTATCTTACAATGTTTATAGTCGGCCCCATCAAGCTCCGACGAACCCGTGCCAAGTTCGTTCTCGGTGCTAGTATTGTCATTTCATCTTACGAAGTTCCCAAGACCGCCGATTCATTGCAAGGGATGCCCTCCAAGCTCGTTGAGATGGCACCTGTTGTTGTCCCACAAGGCCTAGACCACGAGGGCCCGTACACCGAAGTTGTCGTCCCGGAATGCTTCCCACCCGGTAGCATCATGATCTTTGAGACACAGATGCAAAACTTCGATACCTCCCTTGACCAGTTCTGTTCTCAAGGAGCGCAGGAAGCTTTTGACGATCTTGATCTAGTCGATCTCAACGTTATCCTTCATCGTGCAGAAGGAGAGGAGCGAGACGCTACCGATGGAAAGTTTGGCGTGTACGAAGTGCCAGGCCTTGGGAAGATGGTGTACTGCGGATTGGAGGGGTGGATGCACCCTTTGCGCCACATCATGAGGTATAACGACCTCGGTCACCCTCTGTGCGCTCACTTGAGGGAAGGTTGCTGGGCTTTGGACTATGTCCACGAGCGTCTCAATCAGTATGTATTATCTTGTTCAGTCTTGGCCTGTATCCGCTGACAATTTGCGATGCTATCTAGTCAGGTGGACACTCTCCCGAATTTAGCAAAGCCCGCACATTGGTTGAAAGAACGCTTCGATCGCGTCTCCGAAAGCGTACCTAACTCCATGAGGCCCAAGTACTTTGCGCTAGTCATCTCAACAGCGTACAAAGCTGCCCGCCGTGCCGTCATCGAGCAAAGTTCCGAGTTTGTGGTCAATGGTCATTCCTTCACGCATGATCTAGCACTCTGCGCCGTTCAGATGCATGGCTTGGTGAAATCGGCGTCTCTTGATCCTGGCCGTGCTACCCCCTCGTTGGCAGCCGGGCTTCCACACTTCACTGCCGGATGGGCGAGGTGTTGGGGCCGCGATGTTTTCATCTCACTCAGAGGACTCTTCCTGACAACTGGAAACTTCGAAGGAGCCAAGAAACACATTCTTGCCTTTGCATCGACGTTGAAACATGGGTTGATTCCCAACCTGTTGGATTCAGTGCGGAGCCCAAGGTATCTATTTCAAAGTCATGGATATTGTCATCGACTGACTGACTACTACCCAGGTACAACTCTCGGGACTCCCCTTGGTGGATGTTACAGAATATCCAGGACTATGTTATCAGCGCTCCCGATGGGCTTTCTCTGCTCTCCGAGCCCGTCAAGAGACGGTTCCCCAAGGACGATACCTGGGTTCCTTGGGATGATCCACGTGCATACGCCTACTCAAGTACCGTTGCGGAGATCATCCAAGAGGTTCTGCAACGCCATGCGGACGGAATACGTTTCAGGGAGTACAATGCTGGCCCCAACCTCGACATGCAGATGAAGGATGCAGGCTTCGACATAGATATTCGCGTAGATTGGGAGACAGGGTTCATTCTAGGCGGTAATGCACATAATTGCGGGACGTGGATGGACAAGATGGGTGAGTCGCAGAAAGCGGGGACTAAGGGAATACCGGGAACGCCGCGAGATGGTGCACCTGTTGAGATCACGGGGCTGCTGAAGAGTACTTTGTCTTGGGTCGATGGTTTGTCGGCGGCAGGAAAATTTCCTTTCACGGGTGTCAATGCGACAGGTGAGTTTAAACAGCCGAATCAAAGCAACCGCTCATCATGTCATCCCAGTCAACGGTCAGAAGAAATTAGTTACGTACAAGGAATGGGCTGGCCTGATTCAGGCGTCGTTTGAGAAGTATTATCATATTCCTCTGGGTCAGTCTTATCTTCCTTATACCCCACTCCTATTGCTGAAGAGATGTTGATGGATAGATCCCTCGGAGGATGCCAAGTACGTTATCGCTCCCTCGCTCGTCAATCGTAGGGGCATCTACAAAGATGTCTACGGATCGGGAGAGGGTAGAGAGTGGTCTGATTACCAGTTCCGGCCCAACTTCCCGATCGCGATGACGGTCGCGCCAGAGCTGTTTGACCGCAAGCGAGGGATGAGCGCGTTGAAGCTTGCTGACAAGGTTCTACGCGGTCCCCTTGGGATGAAGACGTTGGACCCCATCGATCTCCAGTACCGTCCGAACTACGATAATTCTAATGATTCGACGGATGCGTCCATCGCCAAGGGCCTGAACTACCACAACGTTTGTATCGTTTCCTCCGTTTCTGGCAATCATATGCTAATTGTCGTTTCAGGGCCCGGAATGGGGATGGCCGTTGGGTTACTTTTTGCGAGCTTATCTCCATTTTGCAATGACTGACGCAAGCGAAGAGGTGAGATTCACTTACGTATGAACGTTTCATATTGGTGACCGCGAGACCAGGAGACGAAGAAGACGCTGTATCATTTGTACAAGATACTTCTGGAGCCCAGGCGCCATATCCAGAACGATCCATGGGCTGGTATCCCTGAGCTTACGAATGCGAATGGAGAATACTGTGGAGACTCGTGCAATACGCAGGCATGGAGCGCGAGCACGCTGCTGGACTTTTTAGAGATTGTGCACAAGAGGCATGGCGCGTAGACGCGTTGTATTGGTGTGATTGTACTTGTATTGCTAGACCGTGAGATGTATACCAGAAGTTCCAAGTTCCAAGTTCCTTGTGTCGTGTGTCGTCGTTGAACAAGTTTCTCTCCTCGTCGTCTCTCCGTATACTTCTCTTTTCTTAATGCCCTCATGTCTTTCTTTGGTTTCGAAAAGCACGATCTAGAACAGGAAAAGCTCAATTTTAAGGACTCTGGCGCCCTTGCTTCCGAAGACGTCGCTGTCTATACCTGGGGGGAGGAGGGTTACGACGGTCTAGGGGATCTGCTCCAGGAAGGTCGCGATGAGCTGAACGACGAGACTTTTGGCGGTGAAGGCGTTGTCGGTATGCGATTTTCTTCTTGTTATCCTGACGCCGCCTGATATCGTGACTCAGGCAAGGACTTTGATTTCTCTACTCCTGCCCACTCAGATCCCATAAAGTCTGTTCAGGAGCATAGACAAGTTAAGGAGCAGGCTCCGCAGATGAACCAGTCCATTTCTCTCAGGCCCACCCAAACCCGTACGAATTTTTCGCTTATTTGGCTCACTTGAGCTACTCTTGACCCCCGTCTCATAGCCCTCTCCACAACCAACTCCTTGGAGGCCATATGGGATGACAAGTCTCCTTTCTCCGTTCTTTCTCGACACAATGGCGCCGGCCGCTCCATCAACGAACTTCGTCGTCCATCACCAGCAACGTCTAGGTTTTCCCCCTTCGATGGAGGCCACTCGCCTGCCCTTGGCCACCATCTTCCTGCACATGGCTCCGCTAATACAGGTATTAGGACCCTCCAAGAAATCGAGGCCGAGATGCGCCAAACTGCCCAACAAACTCGTCAGCGACAACTCGAACACCAGCAACTCCTCTTGCAGCAACAGGAGGAAGAATCCTTACACATGCTTCAGATTCAGCGAGAGCGGGAACGCCAGCAACTATTGCAGCAGCAAGAACGAGAACGGGTATATGAGCGCCAGCAGATCCTCCAGTACCAGGAGCAGCAGCATCAACTGCAACTCCAGCGGGCTCTTCAGCAACAACAACGAGAGCAGCAACAGCAACAGCGCACACCCCCTCCTCGAATGATTCCCGGTGTTTCTCCGTCGCCCCGATTCCACGAGCAACAACAGCGCCAAATGTTGTACTTGCAACAGCAACAGCAACAAGAACAGTTGCAGCGCCTACAGGAACTTCAAGAGCAACTTCGTTACGAGGAGATGGAGCGCCAAATGCTTGCGCGGCAGCAGAGCTACAGTCCGAACCAGTTTGGTCATCGCCACCAGCCCTCTGGCCCTACCCCCGCAGAACTTCAGGCTCACCTCATGCTTCAACAACAACATCAGCAGCAGCAACAGAACCGGCGCCAGCGCTCTCGTTCGCCCGCTGTTGGCAATCACTTCCCTACTTCGCTCCAAGAGAACTTACAATATATTCCCCAGAATGCCCACCTGCAGCAACGTCTGCTCTCAGAGTTGGCTCAGGCAGATATTATGCGAGAGCTCCATGCATCATCTCCAGCTGAACAGGAGGCTCTTCGTAACGAAGCGATGCGCAAGATCGTCGAGGCTGAGAAGATGGAAGAAAAGAGAAGAAAAAAGGCTGCCAAGATTGCTCACATGGTCTGCGTCCTCACCCTGATTGCCCAATACATTCTTATCGTGGTTATAGGCACGGTACAATGACCTTATGACGCAATCAGACAAGGACTTCATCACGAGGATCCAGGTTTCCCAGCTGGTCACTCAGGATCCCTACGCAGACGATTTTTATGCCCAAGTCTACGGAGCCATCCTGCGATCACGCTTGGGAATACAGGCTCAAGATGATCGCGTGCTGAAGTTCACCTCTGGCGGTGGTGTTGCTCTTGGTCTTGCACAGAAGGCTGGCAATCGACGGCCGAACGCCATGCTTCGTATGGAACAGCAAGTTGAACGGATCGTTAGCAACGCTCGCAAGAGAGAAGAGGAGAAGGGTCTTCATTGTATGTTGCAGTGCACTTCCGGGCTTGCAACCTAATGACCCACTGCTATGAAGCTATTCACAGTTTGCAAGGTGCTCTTGGAAAGACCTCTGGACGAAGCTACAAGGCTGCACCTCGTCAGCTTCTTCAAGTCGACGCCGCGAACGCCAGTGCTTCTCCAACCTTGTCGCACGCTCATGCGCACATAGGTAAAGATACGCTCCAGACTCCTAAGGAAGGTGCTGCACAGGAGGCCGCTAAACTTGGACGCGAGGCTCTAGGAAATGCCGGTGATGTGAGTACTATGCAGGCTCGTTCTCCGATGCCCCAATGAGTAATGATTATTCAGACGGATGGTCTCGTGCGCAAGGAACCCCTTTCACAGCGTCAGATCTTGGTGGCCGTCGAGAACCTATACGATATTGTCCTGAACACGGAGAACATCAAAAGAAACGAGCCTTCTCCTGAGGATGGCGAAGAGATTATTGCTCAATGGTCAGTGTTGTTGTTATGTGCGTACCCACTATCTGATCTTCGCTTCTTCCAGGCAACAAGAGTATGAAGCTAGCGTAGACCAACTATGGGCTGGTTTGAAGGTCATGGTCCCCCTTGAGACCAGGTGTGATTCCTTTTCTTCCTTGTCTACTGTCACGTTGACCATGTCCCTAGTAACCCGCATCCTTTCATCTCTCTTCTCATTCCCAGCAAAGGCAAAAAGATTCTGCCTAGGGCAACTCGCCACCTCAGCCATGAGAGGATGTATACTCTGTTGACACTGCTCGTTGCATGCTTCGATCAATTGGATGTAGTTCGGGACGCGTATCTGCTCGATTCCCTAGAGGATACCAAGGAGCGTGCCGAAGCCGAACGGCAATCCGAAGCATTCTTACTGGGCGTGCTGCACAGCATCCTCCCCGTCGTTGCCAGAGCTGAGATCAAGCTAGTCACGGGTCTCCTAGGTCTTCTCTTGGACCGCACAGACATCATCCGAGTTGCTCAGTCTGGGGTATGTTGCGTCTTTAAAACTGCCCGCATACTTATTTATGTGCTGTGTATACAGGCCGGAACTGCATTATTGACTCTCTTCCTCAGCCGGGTCGAGGTTATGAAACAGGCCGCCAACAGTGGTGTTGAGTTCCCAGAGGCTCCCACAGTAGAGGAAAACATGCAATGGTGGGTCCTAGCAATCCTTGTCTAGACTTGTGATTAATTTGTGCCATCCAGGAAATCCATGTTCGATCATCTATTCCAATTTCTCGCCCCCCATCTACATGCACTCTTACCCTCAATTCGAATGGCTGCTCACCTTCCTCTTGACACCAAACCTGTTGATCACGCGGACCAGCCCGTATGGCAGCTCCTTGCTGCCATTGCTTTGCACGCAGCACCCGATCAGCAGGCGATACTTGTCACTACGATGCGTGATAAAGTCTTGGAAATCGTTTACCGTGTCAACAAGGGCTGGGTCACCAACGAGGATGAGCGCCAGACAAAATTAGCCAATGTAAATCTTTTCTTACATGCCCTGGGGTTAGACAGTTCGCAAATTGCTCTGTAATGCTTTCGGTTATGATACATATATACACTTCCCTAGTTTCTTCTTCTGGACAATATCGAGGGTGTAACAAAATTTTAAAGGTCCTGCTTTCGCAGAGTCGTGGGAAAACCATGTCGCGTCGGCTTCACGCGACTTTCACCAACTCAACACCAACTCTCTGAGAATTTTGTCATGGTCTCAGCGCCTACGAACGCGACACAGGCAAAGGATCGTCTCTATGCTCAACTTGCGGCAAGCCTTGGGCGAATGTCCCGTGCAATCGGGCAGACGGCCGATCTATGCGAACAACTTCAAGTTGATCTACATGCGATGAGGACCTTTGCTGGTCTCGACGCGGCCAAGCAAGTCGATGTTTCTCTGAGTGAATTCTCCTCTTATAATTACTCGATTTAGATTCATGACAATTGCTGCTCAACTTAATCCACAAGCTGCGGACGATGTACCACCCGAAGAGCAGCAGCAAGCCTGATGTTGGTGCGCAATCTTCGACCTGCATTAATGGACGCCAGTGACAGTGTTATATATATATAAGGCCTGTGACACGTATTTCGGCGACAGGCCGGCACTAAGATCAGGCTGAGATTGAGATAATGCCCCATCTTGTCTCCAGAGCGCATGCGACTTGAACGAAACTGCTTAGCTGATTTCCATACAAATGTAACAAGTATTCAGAGTACAAGGTAATATTACAGTGTTACATTCACTTCAAGTCATGTGTCCAAAGTTTCCAGGTTGACAGTCGTGGTTCATTGTATAGCTCTCGATGTCCTAGAATTGTCTGTGTAATAGCCAGGCACCAAATGGCATACTTTCGTCGCTCTGGCGAATCCACCATAAGCTCCTTTGTAACGTGTTAGTCTGTGGCATATCATGGAGGCGTAAGGTCCTACCTCGAGGTTGCGAGCCATCGCTTTGTAAATTTTGATGCACCATTCGATCAAACTGTCGCGCTCAACTGGAGAGGTGGTCGAGTCACGGAGGCGGCCTGCAAGGTTGTTGATTATGTCTATAGAATAATTAGCCAGGACGAGACTTGTTGACTGGAGGCCTACCCCGTAAAATGTCCGCTGACGCCCGCTCGTCGGGGACGCGATCCATTATATCCTGCTTTTCCGTCGACAACCCAGTAAGGAGGAGGTGTTGGCATCCATCAAGTTCGAGAACGTCGCAAATAAAGTCGCGTTCGTCCATTGGCTCTACCGACACGAGTGCAGCCAATAGGTTCTCCATATATACGTCCTCGTGTGCCTACGAAGGAAGAGATGAGCAAGGAAGTGTTTCTATTATAAAAACGTCAACTGACCAGGTAAGTCATTGGGTCGAGCTTTAGAAGCCATTTCATGGCTGAAAAATCCAGTCGCCTTTGGATCTTTTCAGGATACTTCCAATTATCCTTCTGGGACAAAAATCTCCTCCAACTTATGTTACTCCCGGCATGAACAGCCACATCGGCGCATCCTAGCCAACACTCTATCCAGCGGTCGAACTCAAGGTAGTCAACTTTGGAAGGCGAGGTACCCGTACACTTGCGTACTTTGTCGGTGAGGTTACGCGAGGCCCACGAGCTCAGCGGCGCTTGCATATACTAGCAACAAATAAGTCAGACTGATGGACTCGGACAAACATGGGGACTTACAGAACCCAAAGTTTCTTCTTTGCCTGAGATTTCACTGGCCTCCTTCGCTGGTATTTCGAAGCCACCGACATCAAGAGCGGCTAGAAGGTCCGGGTCATCATAATCTATCTCGATGGTCGGATACTCGTCTTGGCTTTCCTGTGATTCCTTTTGGACTGGTTTTTTTCTATAGGGGTATTCAGGGGGGGGCAAAACCTTCCTACGAGCATCTAAGAATATATGGAGCGTTTTCCTAATCTCCTCAGCCGTCTGAGGCTCATCGACAACGCGAGAGATTTTGAAGATAGGCTGGAGAGCGTCTGGCCGATCATGGCGTTAGATACTGACGATGAAATGTCACGAACAACTTACGGAGTAATGCGGGTTCAGGATACGCTGAATCTACTTGGTATGCTTCTAAGATTTGCCGCACAGCGCTCACAAGCGCGCCAATGCAAATATGCAGCTGACCCAGTAAGCGGCTATTGTCTTCATTCATCGATGGAAAGTTTTCGGGGTCCCCGAAGGCCTTGTATTCGTTCGCCATGGCAGTTGCTATTTCTTCTACCCATGTGCTGATACCCTCCATGGGCAATTTGGCGTTCTTCAATAGGATAGCAAGGCAAATCATTCCGCGAATCACGGCGCCACGAGCTGTACCATCAACATCCGAAAAGTCAACGTATGATCGAGCAGTCTTTATACGCTGGGCGTGGGTCGTAGGATCAAGATGGATGCCGATTGCTACAGCACTGAGCCGATTAAACAACATCGAAAGGCCCAGCTTAGTAGTAGATCCCGGTTTTTTCAAGTAAGGAGGCTTGGTGACTGATACAGCCATTGAAAGCATTTTTTTAGCCTTGGGAGACAGGGTCCGTTTGGAATCGGTTACATCGCAGCCAACCGCTTGAAAGAGCAGCTTCAGAAAAACAACAAACGCAGTGTCTCCTGGATCTTGCCTTTCAAGTGCAGTCCAATCGTTATTGAGTAAAAAAGGAGGGTAATTGTGGTCTTCGTGACGCAGACCACTGAAGTTGCGGCTTTGGAAGATTTTGCTAAGACGATCGAAGACGGCTGAAACTTCGTCCAGTTGCCAGTGCCAGCGATTCCATAAAAGAAAACACCGTTCTATGCTCATCTGGGCAAAAATGTCGCGTTTATGCATGTTTTGTGGGGACAATCCACTATCTGCGGTAGGGTCCTCGGCAAGACGGATGTGTTTCAGAATATGCACAACGAGGCCCCAACAAGCGGCGAGTCGTGGCGTGCTTGTCGTCATTCCATGAACGGAAAATTGGCTAAGAGCACACAGGGAAAAAATCGACCGCCAAAAGAATTCGTTGCATTCAATCGCGGATTCAGAGGGTCGATGTGCCGTCTCCCAAGCCTCCTGCAAGAATGACGAAAAGGGATGGACTGCCCTCTTGACTGCTCCGCCGGCGTCTTTATGATTATCAAGAAGATGGAGCAAAGAGACCCATAACTCTGTGACGTATTGTGTGAGATTCGATCCACTGGGAAAGGTGTCGTCTATAATGGGGTCCATGACAGAATCCAGTCCATACTCCCAAAGATAGTTCACTAGTAGCGTAGCAGACTGCCGAAAGGCATGGCTCGATTCTGGGTTCTTGGACGGAAGGTAGAGGCGAGCAGATATTTCCACAGTAAACCAGCAAACGGATAGAGTGAACATATCCAACGACGATGGGCCGAGGGATTGATCATGCATACGTTGTGTGAACGTTGAGATTTGATCCTGAACTGCAGCTTCCAAGGTCTTGGTTTCAGCTTCCGTAGCTTTTGCAAGAAGCCATGACAAAAGCTGGGTGGCCGCACGCAGGACTCCAAGCCATTCCTGTTCTTTCCTAATATCCTCGATCCCAATTAGGCTCGTCACGACATCGAAGAGCTTGTCAAACAGGTCCTTCAATGATTTGGAGAAACCATCGACGCTGGTGTCTGGACTGAGTTCGATGCCATAACAGCTGACGTTCATCGGCGGTGGAGGCGGTGTTTGAAGACGAACGACGCTGATCAATTCGTTTAGCCATCCCTTGCGAATGTAAGAGTTCGCACTGAAGCTCAAACCCGGCCGGAGGACGTTGATGCGGCAGTCCGTGCAATGCTCCACAATTCGGGGCTTTGACTCGTCAGCAGAATATGGACCTTTGGGGTGTACCTGTTTCGGCGGCGGCACTTTTTTAAAATCAGTATTAACGATACGCGCCAGCTGAAGAGGTCTGGTCGAATCTTGGGAAAGAGGAGTGATAGCTTGCAAAAATCCATCGTCTTCCTCAATATTTACGGTCATCATCACTCTTTTCCTTCGGCCACTGACGACCTGGGTGTTGTCAGACACGAATACGTGAAGCCCGTTTCCTTTGGCAGCCGCCCGGCGTTCGCGGTTCCTCTTTTTCCGGCCCTTCGTCCTCGCTGGCCCATGCTCCGGAACCGGGTGGACACGATCGTGGTCATTGGCTTCAACATCTGAAGAGCCATTACGAGCACTTCGAGAAGAGGGTGCGCCACGCCGTGCCCCCGAACTGCGACTCGCAGGTTGGTTCCTAGTATGACCATCGAAGTTCAACGATGTCTGGCGTTCTCGACGACCTCCGTGCGTTGTCACATCGAGCTTGTACTTCGACGAGGAGGCAGCTTGGTTGGCATTGCGTGCTCTATCTGGGGGGCGCTTTTTGGTCCTGGGTCTACGAGGCCTGCCGACTGTTCGAGTCCCAGAGAGCATCCAGTCAATCAAACTCTCGTTTCGTATACGGCCACTGGAAGAAGCCCGCTCCACCTTTGGTACACTCTCGCCGGCCAAGTATGCCTGAATGTCGAAATCATCCACAACATCGTCCTCCGATTCGTCATCCAGATCCCCAGTGAGATCCACAACATCATAAGCCTCATATCCATTGCCTCGGTCTCTCGAAAAAGATGGCCCTGTCTCTGACTCATCGTCTGACAAGGAGTCATCAACACAAGAACGCTGGTCATCAGAGCTCTCAGTGTCGCCCTTTATCTCTTTGTCCCATGTATGGGTCGACCATGCAGTTCTCGACCGCCCTGGAAGCACAACGTTTTCTTCATTTTCACTTCCTGACAAATCGTCGGAGTCTCGTTTGCCTTTGGATTTGGGTTTCGATGATATCGAGGGACCAGCAGCGAGTTTCTTCAACATGAATGATGGATACATGCGACGAAGAATTTTGGCGCCTTTGAAGTCCTTCTTTTCAACTGGTGGATCGTTCTCGTCATCATCCTCGTCCTCGCCTTCGGCATCTGACATCAGACTTGGATCCCTTTCGGCATCCGAGTTATCGGCGGAATTTCGAGCACTAGGTTGTGGATCAAGATCGTCCATTTGACCATGATCGATGAATTGCACAGGGGACGAGGAACAAGACTTTGGGGGAGAGGTTGGAGAGGATATTCGAGGATATGGATTTGATGCAATAGGTGAAGGAGGCAATGTGGTATCAGCGTTTACTTGTGAGGGTAGGGAGCCATCCTATACCGTTCATTGAGATGTATGGCGCAAATAAAGATCAAAACTGGAACCTACTGCGGAGATGGACAAAGAACGGGTCATGGAAGCATTCAGTGTAGATGGAGGCTCTTTGACAGGGAAGGCTCTTGCTCTTGCGCGTACTTTTGCCCTGACACTCTCCTTCTGGGCCAACTTGTCCTGCCGTTCCTGAGCTAACCTGGCCTTCCGCTTTTCTCTTGCTATCCGCTTGGCTTCTTTAGAGAAGATCCGCATGCTCTTGAACTCCTCGTCATCTGAAGACGACAAGTCCTGTAGTATTTCGGGATACTCTATTTGTCGCTCTTCTAATGCAGGCCGAGGTGGGGGAGAGCCTTCATGGGAATGTGGTTTTTCCTTACTTCGGCTCCACTCGCCATCGCTGCCATTCTGAGTCACTTCAGGAAGTTGCCAGGGAATTTGGGAGTCTTCAGGATGGTCATCTGCATGGTCATATTGGTCGTTATTTATCCGTTCCACCTCAAGGATGTTGACGATGGCGTCAGGGTTGCCGCTGAGAGAATTCTTGTATCTGAGTTTGTCCATAGTATAAGGTTTGAGCTGAGCAGCATTGCGTTGACGTAATGGGTAACGAGGGATGTTGGGCATATCAATATTGGTGTCGTCAGATATCGATTCGTCGTGTTGAGCGATTGTTTGGTCGTCAAGAATCAGAGGATGGAGGTCATAAGGAGGCGAGTTACGAGGGGAGCTGAGTGTGTGTCCACGAAGAGGTGTCAATGGTGACATGGGCTGAAGAGGGGAGGGAGAGCCTCGTTTGTTGGATGAAGGTGTTGTCAACAAAACAGACGAAGCGGTAGTGTGATGTGGAACGGTAGCTGGAGAGAAAGTATCTTCTATTCTTCGGTCCCTATGGATAGGTGTTTCTTCCCTCATCGAGGGCAGAGGATCAAGGGGCCAAGAAGACGTATCAAACAATGAGAGTGGGTCTGGGCCGCCTCTGTTTGGTAAGCGAACTGTCAACAAAGGAGGTGCAGTTCCAGTATGGCGTGAAACGATCGCTGGAGGTAGGGAATCTTCTTCTATCTGATGGGCCTCACGAGCAGGTGTAACTTGCTTCGCTTGTGCCGGAGAAATTGGGGGACGAGAAGGAGTCCGATCGAACAATGACATTGGATCGGGGGATGGTGATTTCAGCTGAGAAGGGAGGTGAAATTTGGGTGATGCGGGTGTCGAAAGTGCCTGGTGTATATCTGGAGGCTCCTCATCATCGAAACAGAAGACTCGACAGGGGCTTGACAATGCAGCGAGCAGAATGTCGGAAGGATCGTCCTCTGTATGAATATCCTTCTGGATGTGTATGTCGGCGTCGCCCTGTATGGGCGCAGTGGATGGGGGTGAAGAGTACTCTACGAGCAATCTTGGACTTGAAGACGAAGTCGGAGGCCATAGTACAGAAGACGAACGCTTTGGAGTACTATAAGGCAGGTCCATTGGTTCAAAGTCATGATAAAGCTTTAAAAACGATTCAACAGAGCATATCAAGCAATCTTAAGCATTAAACACGTACCTTTATCCGCTTTCTGGGGGACTGACCGTCATGACGGTCGACTGCTTCCTCCGCATGCCCAATATCCACTTGTGAGTCGGATAGCCATCTGAGCTCAAGTTCTTCGTCGTCTGACGTTTCGACGACCTCAAAGCTGTTCATAGCGCAGTCCAGGACGACGCGGGTGTGGAAGGGAATTTCTGCCTGTGACACGACGCGGTGAAGTCACGACCACGTGTCCATTCTGCTGTCACGCTACCTTAATGTTGCCTTAATGTATGCTAAAGCTAGAATCCACCGGGCGTCTGAATGCCTTCGCCACCAAAGCCGCAGGCGACTCATCCCTTGGAACATTCGTTCATCTTGATTGCACGCGTTACGATGTCTCTGGTCATCTCTGAATTCCGACGACCTCGATATCCTGTCTTGGTCGCTTACCGAGTTCAGACGGATCACCTCGTTTAACCCAGACGCCTATACCCTCCTATACCTCCCTACACCAGACAGACTTGATGTGGATCAATATCACGATAGCTTCTATTTCACGGGAAGCACCAAATCGGCAGATCATGATATTTACTCACCATCCGCCAAGCAAGGAACGTACTGGTGATCCCAAGTCTAACGACGGGCCAAAAAACTCTGAATTTGCAACAGAAGAAGAGTGCTGGGACAGCAGAAAGGTCAAGATATTCGGGCACACGCATTGGTGGAATGGAGTTAGGGTCTACGCTAACCAACGCGGTTATGGAGAAGGACGAGACGAGTATGATGCAGGAAAGGTTGTAGATAATTGGGACACGGATCGAGCTTTGACAAGACCTGGGTATCACGATCTTCATCCGTATCACTCCGTTTACCTTTACTTCTGTTGATCATCCATTTCCTATTGTCATTTCATCGGATATATTACCCTTACACGTATATAATCGGACTACGGACGTCATTTCAACAGTAGAACTGTAACGATGATTCATTTACTACATATTAGCTGTTACTATGGACGAGCTACTGAGAGAAAGTCGAATTTCGGGGTCTTTGCGGAAGACTTGGAGAGGCGTTCCGATCACGTGTCGATCAACTTTGAAGTGGACCATGACCTCCACGCATCGACCAATAACCTCCAAGGCCAGGGGCGTCTGCAAATACTATACCACGGATAGAGGCTGCTTCAACGCCAAATCCTGCAAATTTCTTCACTCAGCCGAGCCCGCCACAGACCCTTCGAGCTCACGGGCCCCTACGCTGACTCCGTACGACAAGGCTAAGCGATGCAAGTACTACGATGAAGGTGAGTATGTTGGGCCCTGCGATCCTGATTGAATTCATTCCTTTGAAACAGGATATTGCAAGAGGGGGCACAAGTGCTGGTTCACTCACGAACAGGGTGTAGCAGCAGCAGAGGTCAATGACGACGATGACGAGCTTTGCAGTGTCTGTTTTGAGCAACCCTCGGTGTACGGTCTCTTGGGTAAGTTTGTGTCCAACCACTATTGGCCAGCTCATGTTCTGACACTCTACCGCAGGGGGCTGCAACCATATTTTTTGTATCGACGTAGGTTATCTCCGTCATTATATGTTTCAACGTGGTATTTAACCATCATTCAGTGTATACGTAAGTGGCGCGATCCCACAGGCAAAGGCGGTGAAATCTCCAACATCAAGAAATGCCCCATGTGCCGTGCCAAGTGCCGGTACATCATACCCTCTTCTGGCTTCTTCAAGGATGGCCCAGAGAAGGAGCGCATCGTTCAGAAATACAAGGACAGTATGGCACGGGTTCCTTGCAAGTGCGTACACCATCCCTTTCACTGTGATAGCTTGTATTAAACGATCTGTAGACACTTCGTCGCCACCAAGGCGAAGAACCCGAAAAAGCCCATGTGTCCCTTTGGAAAGGACTGCTTCTACCAACATCTTAACGATGACGGCACACCTTATATATTTCCGCACGGAGCCGACATCTCACTGCAGGTAGGTTGCATGCTTCTAAAGTCACGCTTGTTAACCTTACTTGGTACTCTAGCACTGGGCCCAACGCCGCGGGCATCGCCACCATTCGTTTGGTTTCCTACCAGCAGGCTTGGAACCCATCTTTTTCCTGACTGAGGAAAATTTGGCGGGTAGCATTGCCATGGACATGTTCGATCGGATGATGACAGAGGTTATTGAGTCATCTTTTGAGGGAAGGGGAGGAGAAGGGGCTGCGAGAGGCGCTCCTGGCGGTGAAGGCCGGTGGGACCGTCACGGTGGTGAAGGAATCGACAGTGAAATCATTGAACGGGCGAGAAGAGATATGGTTACCGGCGCAGTTAATGCTATTCGACGCCAGATTGTTGCTGCCGGTACCGGCGCTCCGAGTGTTCCCCAAGGTCAGCAGGGAGATGATACCCGTCCCGTTATTATTGCAGGAATGATGGAGCCAACAAACTGGGATCTCGAGGGTGATGGAGACGGAGCCGATAATGGTTGGGGATGGAACGAGTTTAATGCCAACCCTGGACATAACCCAGACGTAGACCTCACGGAAAGACTGGAGCTCCTGGTTCGTCCACAACTCCCCTATAGCGATTTGTTTCTGACATGATTCAGGCGGACAATATGCTGGGGTCGCTGCGCATTTTCAGAGGACGCGATACTGAATCACCACCCCCGCCTCTCGAACCTCTAAATCTGGGGCGCTCAGACACACCTCCATCGCCTTTGGAGCCCATAGGTGATCAGCGAGACGATATGCCTGCACTTCAAAGTGTGTCCAACTCTAGCGACAGCGACGAAGACGAGGACAGCCATGATGAACCAGATCGCTACTCTGACTACGACTCTCCTGATGACCTACCTCCTCTGCAGAGAGCTTTTGATCTGGCGTATCGTCGAGAAGTTAATCCGCAACTGGAGCCAACTCAGACTCAACCCCCTGAAACGAGACTGAGGTTCAGCACCGTAGTTGAGAGGCACGAGGGGACTACTGGATCTATCCCGGAGGCAGAGGGGGAACTGCCTGTCCAGGAAAACGTTACCGCCTCTTTGGATCCTCCTGTGGCGGCATTACCTGAGGATCGCGAAGCTTCTACTGTGTTGACATTGGAAGCGCCTGTTTTGGCGGATGCAGAGCCTTCAGCGGTACCTTTGGAAGCTGCCCCGGAGCCACCATTCGTGACCGATGGACGAGGGCGAGTGGTCTGGAGCAACAAAGACTCGACAGAGACTGGGACATCTGCGGAACCTCCAACAGAAGTCCGAGATGATGTACGGGCAGCGCCGTCTAGTGCCTCTCGATTGTTGGAATGGATGACGGGATTCTTTTAGCTATAGTAAGGGATTTTATGATTATGTATAATGAGTTGTAGCACACATGTACAGTAGATCGAGACAAACAAATGTAAACTACCCCCCATGTCGTTGTCGTCGACGTCGAGGATCAAGGCGTCGTTGACGGAGCAGCTCGGCGTCAATGCCCCGCCCTACTTCGCCGCTATCAACGCCTTTGTCACCGGCCAGTCATCCCGTGCAGAGTTCGAGGACGCCGTTCTCCAACACCTGTCCGCCCCGTCCCTCATTCAGCTGCACAATGCCCTCATCATCTCCCTCTTTGACGCCACTATCAACCGCCATCCACCACCCCAGATTCCAGTACCAACCCCAGCTCACAAGCAGCCCCCTTTGAAGCGCAGGCGCACCAACGACTATAATAACGCGCTCCGTTCTACCCGCCTCAAGCGATGGACTCTTGGCACCGGTAAGCGAGAACGCGACCGGGTGCGCACCCTCGAGACAGCAGAGTCGCCCTTCCAGCGTATAGAGACCGATGAAATATCCAGCGAACGCGGCGTCGTTTTGTTGCCCGAAAGAGGCGGTGAGCATCGATCCCGTATGGCATGCATGCCACACTAACTTACACCCATCCTGCTAGATCCACCAGGGAGCCGTTTGCCTGTACACCTATTTTCAATCAGTCGAGCACCTACGCTGGCTCATATATCTGACCGCATGAACCTCATCTCTGCCCAGAACAACCTAAATGCACCCGCACGTAATGTACCATCACTTATGAACCTTGCATGCGAGGTTCGTATGGCTGCCACACCCTCTTTTCCGTCTCTTACCTTCCCTGCAGGCAAAACTCAAGCAACTCATCACACATGCCCTGACATTGACATCGGCCTCCCATGCCATTTCCTCCATTTCTCCCTCCACATCATCCAACTCTCTCCACCGGCCTCCACCCGTCCTCTCCACATCAGCATTCCAAACACTATTCACTATAGCGCCTGCCGACCTCCCCAACAAGTCCGCGACAGCAATGCGCCTAGCTCTCGGAGAGACCGACGTCATGGACGATACTTACGACGATATCGCTCTGCTGAAGGATCGCGAAGTCAGGGATCAACGGTGGCAGATCGTCGCGTTGCTCGCGGAGAGGAGTGCAATTAGGGATGGCTTGCGAGGTGTTGCCAAAGGTGTTGCTTCATGAGGTTGGCTCACTTGTCACTTATTCATCTTAGCCTTGGAACGTATCTTTTATACTTATTGCGCGGCGTTGTCAGTATGTAGGAAGAGAACAACTGGGCTTGTATTAGTACCCTCCCCCTGAAAAAGGATCGGTCCCGCGAAACAGATCCACAACTGGACTTGCATGGACTCACATTTCTCCGTCACGGTTGTAACGATCTCCCCTCAAAATGAGATGGCTAATCAATTTTCCTGGCTCTGAACTTGACCAACGGCTGCGATATGACCGCGACAACTCTTTCCTCGTTATCCTTGTTTGCCGCATCGCCGGAGCAGACCTTAGAATCGAGACGGAGGAGCTTCGTCGAATGGGGCAAGAACCTAACGGTTGATGAATATCTGGCGAGGGATGACTTCACCGACAAAACGGAGGTAGCACGCGATGGAAAGCTGATTACATGGTGCGCACATATTTTCAATTCAATCCCTTTTAACCCATCTGACTTCTCATCCTTTCAAATAGGGTCCTCGCACCCCGGAACGATTCAACGTCCCTAGACTTTCTATGCTCCTGTGAAACGTACTTCCCCTTCTTCCCCTGCAAACCTGTCTCTCATGAAACCACAGATTCCGCCGGGAAGGCCTCGTCTGCTCCCAGTCAGACCTTGACGCGAAACCCAAGAACGTCACCTGTTACGGGATCGCAACAGTCTTCACTCCATTACGTTTCCGGGGAAATGGGTACGGGAAGCACATGATGCGTTTGCTACACTGGGTGTTAGCGGACACATCTCTCCTCCCACTCTCATTTCCAAGTGAGTGGGGCACGCCTCCACCCAGAGTCCCGCTTGCTGGTGACGGATGGTTCTCGGCGCTTTGGAGCGATGTAGGGGAGGACTTCTATATGCGATGTGGGCCCACAAAGGATCAGGATGGATGGATCGTGCGTGCGCCGTTCTCCACGACTTGGACCGTTGGCAAGGAAAGCTCGGGTCTTGATACGCATGACGATGAGTGGACATTATTGGACGAGGCAGGGGTCTTGAAACTCTGGGAGAACGATGCGGATAACATCGCGCGTTCAGTCTCGCTAGCAGACAACTATCAGGCCGCCTTCACCTTTTTAGCATCCCAAGGCGTCGCTGCATTTCAGTACCGGCGTAATATGGACGTCTTGGCGAAGTATTTTCCCCCTCCCATCCAACATTGGGGGATCATCGCCGACCCAGATACTTTTGCCACCTGGACTTTCGAGGTCAGGTCACCTCCTAAGACTTTGCTCATCACACGCCTAAGCTGCTCGCCTCTGGACTTTGACACGCTTTTGGGCAGGATAATGACAATAGCAGGGAAGCATGGTTTACAACAGGTTGAGGTGTACAATTTACCAGGCGATTTGCAATCCGCTGCCCTGCGTCTAGGGGGGTCTACTAAAGAACGAGAAGAGCATCTATCGGCGTTCAAGTGGTATGGTCCAGAAGACCAAAGCCAGGTTGCGTGGCTTCTTAACGAGAGGTGAATATTCTGCATACACTTGCCCGATCTTGGCTGAACCTTTTCCTAGGTTCTGTTGGTGTTAAAATATGAAAATAAACTTCAAACCACATATATGTTGCCGCATCCTAAATGGTCTGAATCTCAATTCATAACACGAGATATAAGTTTGTCATTGTGTGCTCATTTATGTACGTGCAATGCATACGAATTGGCGAATGTCGAAAGGCGCGTAATTACCTGTACACCCTATCAGCTCCTCGCGCCGTACGCGTCCTGTTTCTGCCAGTTCCTCTATCGTCGCCATCTCTCCGGTCAGATTGAGCACGGGAAGCGTGTCCCAGTTCGGAAGTGTCCGTGCAGGCAAGTCGAGCAATTCAACGGCACTACAATTCGCCGTCTCCATCAACGGGACCATAAACTCCTTCTGTTTCTCCTGCGTTCGCACCTTCACATGTGAGCCAACCTCGAGATGGTTCGTTGACAGCGAAATGAAGTCGGGGTAGTTGGGATACAGCATGACGTAGCCGCGAAGATAAACTAGCTCGATAAAATACTTCTTCCAGGACTTGGTCCACTTGTTGGAGCGGACGTTTGGGACGATCGTGATGGCTGTGGGATCGAGGTGGGAGGTTTTAGATGGAAATTGGGAAGAGAGCCGGAGGGGGAGGTAGGCGTGAAATTCGCGCCAGTGTTCGGGGAAGTAGATGGCCCCCCAACTACAAGGGATGGGCGAGAGGTAAGGTGTAGTGTAATCGAGAAGCCCTTGCCTGCTGAAGAGTATACGCGCGTTGAAGAGGCGCCGTCCCTCAGGAAGCAGTTCAACGTTCTTCTGCTGGTACAGACTGATGCCGAACAAGCGTGGGGATTTGTTGCTTGGGAGGCCATATCTGCAAATGGGCGGGTGAGATATGAGGTACTCAAAGAGCAGCCATCAAACAGGCAAATTGACCTATATCGCAAAAGAGCCATCTTTGCCCAGGCATAAAACATGGGAGAAAGCTCTATGTCATCTTCCAGAAGTAAGCCATATGAATCATTTGAGCAAGGGTACCAGGACTCGACAACAGCGGGCATAAGTCCGCCCTGCACGATGCGATGATGGATGAACACAGTCCCATGGGGCCAAACCAGATCGTGGACAATCTTCAATGTCTCTTCATCTGCTGATTGCTCGGCATTCATCCGTAGATCGACGGTGTCGCCATAGAAGTGTGCGTTTGATAGGGAAGACAAAAGCCGAGCAAGAGACTGAGGCCTATTATTTGTGATGATGCTGATGTCGATGTGGGGCCGGTTCCAATCTAACGTAGAAAGAAGTAAATATATGATTCGCAACCAGAGATAGTAGGTATGAACTTTTCCATTCCAGGAGAGATAAAGAGGACATCCAGTCCGTGTGTGAAAGGTCATGTCGAGAAAGTCGGACAGAAACACTACCTTGGCGTAAGGGGGGCGTTGCTCCACTGAGAAGGCTAGTGAATTGGTCGTCCTCGCGAAGGCTCAGTACAACGTCGGCACGATATGCCAAGTCATGAAACCATGAAACCAGCTGCTGTGTTTGAGATTGTGCCGCTGCAGAGGACGGGGACAGATATGCATATAACAAAGTACAGTTATTTGAGACCACAAACCGCCCAGCTTGCGCATTGGAGCCAATCCAGATAATTAAGTGATATCCACAGTTATTTTGAAGCGCACAGAGCAAGGAACTCAGGTGACGGAAGTCTTCGAAGGTTGGAAGGACGACCACGAAGATTCCAGGATATTTCGGTGTTGGCAAAGCTAATCCGTCGAAGTAATTCCCCGCAATTCCGAGTGCTTGTTCAAGACTTTGAACTTGAGATTCGATGCTAACCTTGGTGCCAAAGACGACACCACCGATCCCATCGGTACGAGATGCAGCGACGTGTTCACCAAGTATACGCCAGACATCATCCGTCGGAGAGACAGTTTTGAGGGGTGTCGCAAGAACGGCGGGCATGACGAACGGCGGAAGGAGGTGGTGTGCTTCCTGCGGAAATCCTACGGATTTGCGGATACACGGCTCAAGGCTGCCGAACAAAGAAAAACAAATTCCCTTTGGACCATATGGAAACGAAAGTGCTGGTGGTTGCAATAAAATTCGACGTGAATGCATGTTCTCTCCTGTGAGCCCCTCTTGATCCAACATCAACACCCATCCCGACACTTGTGAGGCAGCGTGGATTGTGCGAGAGCTAGATTCCCTCGGAAAAACCTGCACTCGTATGTCGGGGCTGTCTGGGTGAGAGGAAATGATATTGCGGATGACATTCCGCGCTTGTACAGTGGCTGCGAGCGGACAGAGCAGGATAATTTCGCGAAGTTGAGATGGTCCCAGGAGTGATTCGAGAGCTTCTTCTACACCAAAAAGCGAGGCTTGAGTGAACGGAAGGATCGCGGTCAATGTGAAGGCGGGTATCGTAGAAGCAGAGAGGTTCAAAGTTGTATATGTAGCGCCATCGTCGTAATAGTGGTATGCGTCGAACTTCACATTCTTGACTTCTGCTTCTTGGAGGCATAGGAAACAAAGATATAGCCCAATAGGTATGAACAGCTTGAGGCTGTACGAGAGCCAGCCGGTCGGACATTTCTTTCGAGGCATGGCAATGACTGGGGTTCCGAAAAGTTCCCAGCGTGATGTAGACACACCAAGGGTGGTCTCGTTAAGATAATGATGAGAGAGAGAGAGAGAGAAGGATAGAACAATGGCAAAACGTGGTATGGGAATGGTGATGATGGATATGGATGGATGAGTGGGGGAGTGGGGTTGGGGTAGTCATATAAGTACCGAGATAGAGAGAAACGAGAAGGCAAGGGGACATCCACGGTGGTTTGGGGTGATCAATCAGAGTGGGTGGGTGGTGTGGTCAGTCAATGTGAGTGAATGAGGTACAACTTCAAAGCAAAGAAGTAATTGGGAAGAACTGGAATGGGATGGGGTAGCGAACCGCGCAGAATGATGGTTGGGATGGGATGGATGGATGATGCAAGAGACGATTCATGCTACAAGACCGGAGGGAGTAAAATAAAATATGGGCAGGAAGTTTTATCGGGAAAGTCGACTTTCCTTGTCGATTCATTATGCAATGCGATGGGGGTCGTGGTCGTGGGAAGGAGAAGAGAGGATTCAAATCAGAGGTTGAGGGGCGGGACGTTTGAGAAGAAGTTCGTGCGCTGCGACGAGCTCGTAGTCCTCGACTTCATGTTCGGGTGGTGCTGGTGATGATTATGATGCTGGTGGCGCTGATTCGGGTGGTGTATCGCGCCATAGCTCTTCCGCTTCATCTTCCGCTCCCTCCTGAGCTCTTTCCTACTTTTATGGGGGTAATTGTAGTTATCGTGGCGGTTGTCGCGCTGCGGGGGCGGGAGGTTGGTGGGGGTGCGGTCCCCGTCGCGGTCGCGCACAGGGAGGATGACGGGCGAGATGACGACGCTCATCTTGCCCGAACGCCGATTGGACGCGGGGTTGTTGGCCTTGTTCTGCCAGAGCATCGTGCTGAGCGGGCTGGACTTCATCATGCTCCCATAGTCTGTTTTGGCCGGGGTAGAGTCTGAGCCCCAGCCGCCCTCGCCCTCTCGGCTCTGGCGGAACGCGCCGACGGAGATGACGTCCCACCGGTTGAACGACTTGAGCTGCTGTTTCTTCGCCTCGGTGTCGGTCGATGTGTTCTGCGAATCGGACGGCGGCTCGGGATCAAGGAACGACGCCTCAAGCACGTCATTCAGATCAACGAGCTCTGCGCTTGCCATTTCGGGCGACATGGTGATCGTCTTGTCGACTGTTGGCGTGACAAGGTGGAAGGGTGAGGGGCTGCATGGTAGTGTGGGGAGTTGTTGGGATGCCAGGTGCTGCTGAAGCAGGTGTTCGACCTAAGTAGTCATGGACAATAAGACATGTGTCGTAACAGGGACAATTATAAAGGACGCGACTTACACTCCTGAAATGTGAAAACGAGGGCCTGCGACGGCGGAATCTCGGATGAGGCGAAGGGATGTCTTTATGGAGGTCATCAATGATCACCTGGCGGGTCTCCTTTGCAGGCACAAAGTGGCCCGCCCGTGGTCCCTGTCCGTTCGATGACACTTGACTCAAGCTCTTGGTCGTGCTCTCCTCGTACTCGTCATGGTCGTCCGAATCCCAGAAGAACTTCCCAGAAAGAATATCCGCCGGCTTCGGCGAGTCAACACTCCGTGAATACGGCCGACGGTCCCGCGGGCCCGGAGAGACAGCAGGGCTCATGGTGGACATGGGGTTGATCGCAGAGACGCTGAAGGGGGTAATGAACAGCCTCATGGCGCGTTCGTTGGGTAGATCGTCCTCGCCCACCAGCTCCTCGTCCGTCGTCTCGCCATCTCCCTCGTCCGCATCCTCCTCGTACCCTCTATCATCCACATCCGACATCTCGACGTCGCTCATTTGGCTCGGGGACGAGCTTGTCTCGGCAAGGGACGCGGCGTGCGCCTCAAAGTCCATGTCGAGCATCCCCTGGCCCTCCAGGAGACCGTTGGTGAACACGATCTGACCATCCCAGCGTTCCAACACCTCGAACTCGGGCGGCATAGCCGGCAGGCTGGTTATAGACGCCTCCATCGATTCCATATCGGAATGATCACCGTCATCGCCCTCACCATCAGATGCCAGCGACGCGTCGTGGTCCTCAGAGTCGGTCAGGTTTGCAAAGAAGAGGTCGGCGTCGAAGCTGGACTCATCCTCGTCCTCGGACCAGCCTGTAGCAACGCCCACGTAACCCGTACCAGTACTTCTTTCATCTGCCTCTTCCTCATCAAGCTCGCCAGCATCCTCTTCCTCCTCCTGCTCGTCCTCCGTCGCATCAGTGTCGATGTCCATTTCGACATCACTGGGGGCGCCGACACTCTTTTTGCGGGGTCGGATGACCCACGCGTTGTGGGGGTCCCTTTTCTTGAGTGCATCGTCGCCCAAGAGCTCCCGGCGGACCCGAGCACGGCCTTGCATCTCGGAGACGATAAACTTTTCTTCCTCGGCCTCGATCGAAGAGTCACTGTCATCAAAGCTTGAAAGTTCACTCGAGTCCGCGTCTGAGGACGAGGCACGCGAGGACATGGCCGAGGCTGAGACGAAGGTGGGAAACTGGACGGATTGACTGTCGTCGTCGTCGGGGAAGGTGTAGAGGTGATCAACATCGGTGAGATCAGAGGAGGAAGACTCGTCGCTGGAGACGACCCGCCTGCGCTTGGTGGATGATTTTTTGGCGACGGGTCTTGGTTTGACAGGGGCTTGGGGGCGGGCGGTAAGCTTCTTTTGCTTGGTGGACTTGGATGGGTGCGATGATAGGGTGGTTGTCGCGTGGTTGTCGGTTGGGCGGACAGAAACGACTGCCTTGGGGGGGCGACCTCTGCGCTTGGGGTGTGGTTGGTGTGATGTGGATGGTATGGGGACGGATGGGGCTGAAAAGAGATCTTTGGGATGGGATGGCGATTCTGGTCTGGGAGATTGAGCGCGGCGTTTTCCTAGGGAGAGTTTTATTTTGAGGGAGGGTAAAAGTTGTTTTTGGGGAGATGGGGGTGCGGTGGGGATGGGAGGGGCAGAAGAGGGGACATGTTTGGGGGGGTAGGAGACGTGGAGGGCACTGAGCTGGGACATGGATAGTGGATTTGTGGAAAGAGGTTGGGACTTGTTGGCGCAGGTACACTCGCCATCGCAGACAGGGCAGATGTCGTCGTCGTCGTCGTCGTCTATGTGGAAGGTATTGGGGGGAGACGGCGGGGGAGACGGTTGTTTTTGGAGGACTGTCGGGTGTGTTAGCAGTGGTTGAAGCATTCTAGTAGGCCAATACTGACACTGGAAACGATTTTTGGCCATCTATGTGAATGCTGGAACATGAGAGTGCGATTAGATCCAGGATTGCGTGGTTTGGGGGCAGCAAGACGTGCGGCTAGTTGCCACTTCAAAACAACTCGATTGATCCAAAAATTATTCACCGTAATATTCTCCCAGCGGAGTTTAGATCTTTCGTCCGCCTCGTGCCGCCCCTCGGCGAAATTCAAATTCTCTACGGTGAAACAACACTAACTGTCGTGTGACTGCACTTAGAATACCTAGATTACCCTCCTCAAACCTTTCAAACTCCACATTACCCCTCCGCGAATACATTTACATCTACGGCCCCCGTCTCCCAAACCACCCTCAAAAACAATCACGGCCCGGTTCTTTTACCTCGAGGCAGATCTTCGTTCCTTGCCAACAAGTAACCCATCGCGCAACCAACCCTCATCTTCGATTTCTCTCTTCCTCGTGACCGTGCCACTCGCAGAAACTTCTCAAAAAAGTGGGTCGTCCGTGTCAACTTGAGGCCCTGGCGTCCTTGCCTTATGTTGCGGCCCTGCCAATTATTGACTTCCCGACCAACATGTGAACATACATGCCTTCGGATACATATCTTATCTAATATCTCGACACTTGGCTATCTTGTCGGTTCATCCTTTCCTTGCGGGCATGTTCCGTTCTACACACATGACAATTTATTCAAATTCCGCGCACCCTTCCCTGTTCCTGTCCACCAAGTATCTCTTGACCATCTACCCATACCCCTCATCCTTACCTCGCCGTCCATGCGTTCCATGATATTAATGTACGATCAGAAACGCGAACCCTTTTCATAAGTACGACGTCAATTGCCTGCCAATACCGACTCGGCAGAACTGCAGAATGAGTATCACGCAATCCTCAACGATTTCCCACCCGACCCTTACCATCGATCACACCATAAGGAGAAACCGTCACAAGAACACCGCCTTGCCAATGACCTCACCAGCCTTGCGCACTGGCAATACCGCTGCGCACGGTGCACCCGACTCCTTCCTTGACTCCGTCGACCGGCCACTTCAGCCGCACGCGTTTCCTGCGGCACAACGTCATACCTGGCGCCGTCATGGCGACACGTATATATACATCTTCGGTAGACGTGTCCATACTCAAAATGACTGAGGTATGACACGTACCAAACACGTACGTCGCCGGAAGCGTTATGCATAATTTAAATGTTGCAATGGACATACAGTAACGTTGACTCCCGCACCCGAGTCGTGTGATTCTGATCATGATCACAATGCAGTCGGGATTCAGATACTTGAGCTCCGATCGCGAGCTGACGGGAGGATCCGATATCGTATTTGACCTCTACCCCATACATACATGGTTCCAACAACAATGAATGTGTATACAAGCTTCTTCATACCATGCAAAACAAAGTTCACTCCATTCTCCCAATGAGTGACAGCAAGAAAGGAAGCCGGGAAGAATAAACTCCCGACGAAGCTCTCTCGCTCTCTTCCCGTGTAAAGAACAATTCAACGGTAAAGGACGCCACACCGCAACGCGTCAACGATGTATATTGGCCATATCATCGTCGTCAGTGATATGCTGTAATTAAACCTATATAAGTAGTGATCATGATCGTACCAATGACAAGAGTCTCCTTAAGGTATCCTGGCTTGAGTTTATCTTTCGTGATAAAGATAGCTTATCTGACGCGACGGAGGCTGTAACTTCATCTGCGTCCAGGCGCACGTAGATAGCATGGCTCATACATACCCCAGGATTCGAAAACATCGTAATTTGCAATATTTTCGCAATGGAATCGGAACACAGCAATCGTAGCGGAACGGAAAGGCCGCCAGCCGAGTGTCCGATTCCAAAGTAAATTTGAAATTCCAGCTTGAGCTTTTCATCCTGATTATCTGACTCATTGCCATCGTGCCAGCGCATTCTACAGCGAGAACAGCCTTTGACAGGATTCGACTTGGATGTCGGATGCAAATCGGGATCGACACCGAAGTGATCGTTTCTATTCATATCAATGCGGATGCAAATTTTCATTCCGGTTCCTGGCGATATGTACAAACTTGCACAGAGCTATGTTTAGAAGTATCTGCAGATGCACTGCATACATCGATATCTGAGTATGTTTACTGTAGATTTATTTGCAAAGCTTAAATCTAGCCATGCCCACAATGATTATCCCACATCCAGGGCTTAACTGTGGCGCAAGGACAAAGCTTTTATGCTGATATCATGCGGCAGCCATCTTGAATTTCGGCTCGCCTCTATTACTAGCAAGACATGTTTGAACGAAACCCTCTCCAAGATCACATCAAAATATCATTGCAAGTATATCTTTTGCATCTTGACCATGTCGAAAGGACTGATGGAAGCATAAACAACCAATAAATTTGGAGGTAAACACATAGTTATACAATTACAAAAATTTATGTATATGTAGCTAAAAAAAATGAGAACAATAAGAAAGCATTAAGAAAGCTCAAATAAGGGAATAGAGTCTGCATTTCTGTGATGGGGCAGTATCTTTAAAGGCATGTGAAACAAATGGTTGGTGTGATAATGAATCATTTGGAAATATTCAGCCTCGATCATAATCCCAATTTCACATGCAGTTGATGGGGAGGGAGGTGAAGAAAGCTCGCGTGGCGCAGTTTTCTTGGTGCTTCATATATGCGGCCCAGGTTTAAGGAAATGAATGTGGGGATACAGAAATGATCCATACGCGGGCTGGTGCAGACTTAGGTATATTTGAGGTATGTTAACCGACTTTGAGCAAGTGCTGTGGATGACATCGTCATGATCTTCCTGCCATCAGTCTTATTCGTAGAACAGTTTATCCGTGCAGGCTCCTGGATTCAGATTCGCATGCGCAAGTCATTAATGAGGTTGTTATACCTTGTGCGCCAATTGCCGCTGTCGCTGGGGATTGAAAGTGCTTGACCAGAGGACATGCGCAGCATTACCTGCGATCCTTTGAGTTCAAGAAATCAAGCCTCACAATTTCGAGAGAAGATGTTTCGCGTGATGAATTCATTATACTGTACACTGTTGTACCACACTCGCTACGTTTTATACTAAGGTGACTAAGTAAGGAGACATTGAACTCAAACCGATGGTTTTTCAACAGGCTCGACATATTTGCCTGAGCCTCCACCGAAGATATCCTGTCATTGTTTTAGCATCCTGCAAGACTCAAAGCAGGGAAAAGAAAACACACCTTGAGAATACCACGCGACACCATGTGTAATGCTTGCCTCGACTCCCAAAGAGGGTACAGAACGACGGCAAAGCATGAACAAAACACCCATATGATGCCAATGATCACCCACGCCTCGAGCCCACGCACGCCAAATATTGTCTGCGCAAAGAACAGAGGGAGAGGAATTATAAATATCATAATGATGAGCTATGCATCATATTCAATGCGTTAGACAAACTGGTTGGTTGTATGTCAGGAAGAAAGATACATACAAGAGCAAGTGATGACCACGCTGCGAACTTGAAAGCCTTGTTGAGCTCGACAGGATCGAGATCCGTTTCCTCTGTGAGCCCGCCAACATCGCTGACGGACTCAACCTCCGCCGACGGAACCTTCTTGTCGTCTTCATCGTCGGCCTTCTCGATGGAAACGTTTGGGGGCGAGGTGGTGTGGTGGTGCGGGGCGTTGATGGCGCGAGTGATTTCAAAGTCGAAATCCGCAGGGGACTGAACGTCAGAGGAGATATTAGCAAGAAATATTTAGAGATGAAGAATAATACGTACGACAAGAGACCAGACGACAGCAATGATGCCACCGGTACCTATAGACGCAAGATTGCCTGCGAGCATCTCGTAGTCACCTCCGCTGGTCTTGGAGAAATGATGAGAAGTACGAGGCAACCAATTAAAAAAACTCACCGTAACGTTGATGACACTTCCATTAAGGGTAGAAGTGGTAACGAGCCAGGCAACAATGCCGGCAAGGAAGCCACCGACAACGGCAACAATGCAACCCCACTTATTTGCTTTCTTCCATGTCACGCAGAGTGCGATGGGGACGACAGCTGAGCCGAGAACAACGCCCATAAATGTCTGAAGGAAGTAGTTTGGCTGGAGGTTGAAGATAGATTGTGGTACCCGAGGGAACGTACATAGAGCCAACCCATAGAGACACCAATGTAGAAGAAGATAAGACCAGCAATGCTCATTATCAGTGCATATACGACAACCTAGTGAAGGGTCAGCTTGCGTTGAGTATGTGTCAAGGATACAAAAACACCATGTAGTGCGAGACTCGTAAGATTTGACCCTCGGTAGCATGGGGGTTGATGTAACGCTTATCAGGAACAATTCAGTATGTATATATGCAATGGAATAATCAAGACAAACCTTGTAGACATCGTAAGTGAGGATGGAAGATACAGCAATGAGCTCGGCCGAGGTGGCTGAGGTGACGGCCAAGAAAAGCAGCACAAGCATCACCGCTGCACCCGCCTGTCCTAGAAGAGCCGCCGCTGCTGCAGGTGCAGGGAGACCTGCCGACACATCAGCTGGCAAGAGAACACGCATGTCTGGATCTCCCCTAAGCGCAACAGCTGCGAGACCGAGAGTCGTGGCAAAGGTGAACGGGATTGCGAACCTACAGAGCCATGTGCGTTAATGTGATGAGGAAATTATAAATGCGAGAGAAACAAACACTGACCATGCGAGTCCTCCGAGCAAGTACGCCTTTACACAACTAGCGGGGCGACTGGCAATGGCGCGTTGCCAATAGGCTTGGTCATTAAATACGGTTGCGAAATTTCCTATGATGTTGATGACGCCGAAGATGAGACCGTTGCGAGAGCGCATGGTGAGGTACGAGCCACCCGCGTTGCCATCGATGGGGGCGGACTCGGACGCAGCGGAGAGGAGCTCGTGCATCCTGGATATGCTGCCAATCTTATCGCTCGTTGCGTAGACCGTGAATACGAAAGTAAGGATGATTGAAAAGAGAACAGTGGTGTGTGTACTATGGGGGTATGGTTAAATGACGTCAATAGATAGTACGGTGTACGTACTAGTCGCAGAGAAGGGTCGCACGCATGCCTCCAGCAACAACATAGATGGTGACACCCAGGGGAATGAGGAACATTGCCTGTGTATGAAGTCAGTGGATTTTTAAACAGGGATGGACACATTCGTACGGCGATGGTGCTCATGCCAGTTAGATCTGTAACGGTTGCAGAGCCTCCTAGAATGAGCATGGAGGAGACGATGATGTTCGTCGACAGCCTAGTGCAAAAGTATTATTAGTCTAGTCATTGTGAACAGTACAGAAAAATACATACCCAAAGAATAAGAAGATGCTATGGGCGAGAGTACCCCAGCGTGCAGCGACAATCTCCAGCCATGTGTGGGCATTGGGTGCATTGAGTTTCAGTTTTGCCGCGAGCTGAAGGGTGCAGTAAGTCTCAAATTTCAGATGATCAAAGTGTTGGGACGTACTTGTGCAAAGAGGAGGACTTGAATGGTAGCGCCGGCACCATACCACCACGGCCCAGAAATTCCATACTTGTACGCCACAGCACTCGATTGTAGCTAGATTGTATTCATTAGTTCATTAGCTAAGTCTCTCAAGACAAAGACAATGTAATATGCTCACCAACGTTGCAGCCCATGTCCATGCCGACACAATGCCGGACGCGATGAGGCCCGGTTTGACGCTTCTTGATGCACTGCTGAACTCTTCTGTATTTGATGGTTTATATGGCGTGTATCTTGACTGCAGTGCGGTCAAGAACAACATAAACACGCTGAAGAATAACCCAATGCCTATGCAATCAATCAGTAAAATTCCAGGGCAGGACCAATAAAAGTGTCCTGACCAATCACTAATCAAGAATTCAAGTTAGTGCAATTCAAAAAAGAGGGGCATCTGACATACCGACACCATATCCAGCTCCTTGAGGAAGTACCGTCGAAGAAGCAGAAGTCATCTTTAACACAAGGAAAGCACAAGGCAGCTCTCGAGCTTAAGTAACAAAAAAAAACAAGCAAGCTTATCGAAGCTTCAGCCGTATCTTTGACATTTGGTGTGGGAGTAGAGTAGATAAGGCCAGAGTTTCTAAGTAAAGGGAAGCAGGAGTTCAGTGCCGAGATAACGCTCAGATAGACCAGAAATCGTCCTCACGTGTCCCAGGCAACATTTCTGACCTCGGACATTTGATGGCCTCTGTCAGGTCTTAATCGATAATATGGGGATGTATTCCGCTCTCCCACCGTCTATCCTAGGAACTGTAACAGTAGAGATCCTCCGATAAAGCAGGACCGTAGAGACGGCACCAAACAATGGGAGCCGATGGTCGATCAATTTTACGATCTCCATTTTGCACTTAAGCCAAGTCCATCTTATCTCAGTCTACTATACTAGAGTCTACTCCAGGCACGTATTAGGACTTTACTGTGGCGCTCACACACACCAACCCCATCGTCGCATTGATCTAGGACAATCAAATTTGTTTTTGGAGTTTGACTCTTTTGGCTGTCATATCGGAATTTACCTAGACCCAGCGACGGTGTCCGACGAAGGAACATCGGTTGGACATGGAAGTTTCTCGACGTTCTCGTGTGTCCCTCACAAACCGTAGTTTGAACTCAAGGCCAGGATTCATCAGTAAGACAGGGGCCACATCGACGCACTGCACAGTCCCACCAATGCCGTGCAACGTTCTCATAAGGTTCCAAAGTCAAACCTCGTGCTAGATAAATATCATTGAAATATTACTCCATTCATCTATCTCTTCATGACCACTGACATAACAAGTCTAGATCTCAAATAAACTAAATTAAACAAAGCTAAAGCTCGGCACTCAAGTAAGGATGAACAAGAATTCAAAGCTGCCGGAGCGCGTTATAGTTATTAGAGAGAGCCCCCAAGCGGAGTATGATATAGTAGAAACAGAAACATCCGTAGTCCAAATTGCGTAAGCGATAGCGTTATGAGGGGATCATGAGAAGCAGCTGATACAAGAAAGACTGCCAAAGCAGCAAAGAAACAGTAAGAAAGTAGGGAGCTACATAAGGAGATAAGTACAAATGATAAAGCGGGAGATAATGATACAGTTTAAATTTATACGTTCAGGCCATTAGGGCACGTCCGGGTAATGAGAAGTCGTTGGGATATCGTGGGAAGGGTGTGGTGAGAAAAGAAAGAGGAATTAAGCTGTAGAGTTCACGGGCAGAGTGCGACGCCAACTCCCGCCAGGGCCGGTGGGGTCACGGATCTTAGTGGACGTCGGCGACGTGCGTACCACGGGACCACGCATGGGAACTGCGGCCTTGGGAGTCTGCGCTGGAGGGTCTGTGACCTTGGGAGAGAGGGTAGCGCCAAGCATGACGCCACCGGTGAGCACAGCGCTTACGCCTCCTTGGTACAGGTATTTTGTGGGGGCGGGTTGAGTGGGCTTGGGAGCGGGAGTGGGGGCGGAGCGGGAATTCTTCGTGATCGGAACCAGGGGGCGAGATGCAGACCGCGAGAATGAGCCGGCAGTAGTGGTGAAAGTTGGCGCCAATTTGGAGAATGAAGCGATAGATGATTGAGAGGACGTGGAAGATTGGGAGGAGAACGAGAATGAGGAGTAGTTGGACGATCGCGAGCTCGGGCGGGAGCTGCTGTCCTCCGAGTCCGAGGTGTCTGGGGACGAGAGCGAAGGAGAAGCAGACCGAGCTGGCGGGGCTGCTGCGGCCATATTAGTCCAGACGATGCCAATGCACCCATCTGACTTCTTTATTACATATACACAAGTGGGTTTGAGGACGAGGGTGAAGGGTGATCCACCAAGCGCAATGTACCAGTCGCTCCACACGATACCAAAGTAGTGGCATGCCAAGGCAAGGGGAATGGGAACGGTAAGCTTGGCAGAGGTGGCACCGCGATTCGCGACTGGGGGAATACGCCCGAAGACAAACTTGATAAGAGCGACGGTTTCTGCATTGCAGACAGCTACTATATCTGATAGAGAGGGCAGAGAACTATGCTGAAGATTCAGTTGCTGCGACTCTCCCCCGGTAACTGCGAGGAAAGCCTGAACAAAGGCGTTAATGGTCTCAACTGTAGAAGTGCTGATGCCGAGGAAGAGGAATGGGCGCGTCAAAAAAATAGGGGCGACAGAGCTGGCGGTCATGATATTGGTAGACATGGCGATTGTAGGTTTCGTGAGGAAAGATTTGGTTGGTTCTCGGCGTAACTTGATGCAGATCGACTTGCGATGCTAGAATGTTATGGAACTGCGAAGAAAAAAAAACGAGTCAGTCAATGTACCATCGATAAGAGTTAATCCGGAACGGACGAATTGGTTTATAGATACAGAAGTAAATATCAAGAGGCAGATTCGTGAGTCTAGAAGAGAGAGCAAAAACAAGAGACAAGTTGCAGGAGACGGAAGGTTTTGAGACACAAAACGAATCTGGAAATCAGACAGTGAGCTAGTGAGCTTTGAACAAAATCATCCTGGAATCTTTATAGTCTTTCTAAGTGCTAAACACATCCGGCGGTCAATGGATTGTAAAGGTTCCATTGTCTGAAGGAACAATGATCAATAAGTGTTATGGAGTATTTGCGCACAACAATTGTTGGCGCTTTTTCGCGGGACTCAGTGCTGAGTGCACACTGCACCGTACTCGCACTGGAATTATGTTGGGGGAGGATCTGGCAGTTTTCCGGGCCCTTGTACGTTCTTAATCGTCAAAGTATCATTCTTTTTCTTTCTCTTCTTTGTGTTTCGTGTGTATTATTGCCCTACTACGTGCAGAGAACCTCTTGATTGCTGCCTACTGCCTCTAACTGTACAACCCTTGCTGGCATCCCAAACAAACCTATCCATTAACAAGCACCCTGTATAATTGATTGCCCACGCCGAGGCACGTCTGCTACCCCACCAAAGCTATTCGCATCGCGTTCAAAGCCCGTCTGCATTCTCCTTGAAAGCTCCACCCGCTCGCGTCCACCACCCCAAGACATCACATTTCTGACTCTGGCACGCGCCAAGGGCCAGGAACTCAAGTACTGGATAGACGTGGCCAACCGAAGCACCGGCAAACGTGTCTTGAACAAAGTAGGGAAGGTTGACGAGCTTCGCCAAAAGCTTACTGATTACTACGGGCTCCCTTTCAAACTTGAAACGGACACTGCACTTCTCATGAGAAGGCTGAAAGACAGCCGCTTCGAGGCTCAGGCGATGTGTTTTAATTCTGACACCTGGTCCCGGCCAGAAAACAGGTGACAAAGGAGACAATCGAGTTGGTGATGGGGTAAGTTGCGGACTTTGGGTCTCAGGCAACATGACGGGCGTCTCCGGGGGCGTCAGCATCTTGGCTGCTGTGCATATTCCTGGAAGCGTGGATCCAGGTTGGTCCATATAATTTATGGCGCTGGGTTCTTCTGCCAACGCCTCTAATCCGGTCAGTAGTGAGGCTAGCGCGACAGGGCTATTATGGTTTGTAGTCGGGGTTAGTAAGCCGCCGATGGCCTTTACGGCGGAGCCAGATGACGCTGAAGTCGGGTTTGGGACTTCAATCTTCAAGCCACGGGGGGGATCCCAAGATATGTGATTTTTGGATGACTGGCGGTCATGGAGGCCACCCGCAGCAGAAGATATCCGTCGAAGAGGTAAATAGTCATTAGGTAATTTGGAAGAATGTCCTCCGCTCAGCTCGTCCATGGTCACGGATTGTTCCATGACTTGGAACGGATCGGTAGTGTCGACATCATGCTCTTCAAAGTCTTCGCCTATTGGTTGTGGGTTTACCATAGCAGGCGCATCGCATGAAGCAATCTCTGACTTCAAAAAGTCATTGATCTCAGACAGCATCGGTCGCCTTTCGGGTGCTTCATCCCAACATGACCACACGAGGTTCCTAAACCCTTCGGATATTCCGTGAGTTCCTGCACCAGGGAGCTCTGGTTTCTTTCCATTAAGGATGGCCAACCCTACACTGATATCCTCCTTAATGTGCTTGAAGGGGATGTTCCCGGTGTAGATCTATTGCCTTTTCAGCTCAAGTCAAGGAAAGAAGTTTCTGTCCCACCTCTGAAACCGTGCATGCAAAGGCCCACACGTCTGCTGCTCCAAAGTCTAATGCCACATATATTTCCTCTACATCAGACGCGATCAGCTCAAGGGCTTTCCATCGGCATGTTCCTTCTCCAGCATAAGACTTGCTTTCTAAACGTTGCGATCCAGCTATCGACGAGAGGCCGAAGTCCGCCAGGCAGCAGTGTTCATCATCCTTAACAAGGACATTGGCCTGAAAAAGGAAGTGTCAAAAGGTATCTTGGAACTCCATCCGAGGCAGGAGCTCACAGCATTGATGTCTTTATGGTGGATCGAAAGCCCATGCAAGTAACTGAGTCCACTGGAAATCTCTGAGCACTGTATGTTGATAGCGTTAGTACAAGTACAACAGCAACTGAGGGATTGAATGCCTTACAGCCATCAAACGGTCGTGGTCGGGGTGAGTTTGCAGAAAATGACGAAGATTCCCATTTTCCATCCAAGGAGATATCAGCATGAAACGACGAATCTCACTAGCACCCAAGAATTGAAGAATGTTAGGGTGCTTGAGTCTACTCCACAAAAGTACTTCACGGAAAAAGGCCTGGAAATGGCAGGAAGCGTTAAGCTTGATAACCATCATAACATTACTTTTTAAAGCCACTACCTTTCCCTTTTTCACGCGATCGTCCTGCTTATCGGAGTATTCACGTAGGATCTTGAGGCAGACGGGCGTACCATTAATCGTCGCTTTGGCAATGTCCTATAAGTATTGAACAGCGTGAGCTAAGAAAGAGATAGATTAATGAGACACGAACAGCAAATCCACCGCTCTCACAATGGTATGTATTTCCTGGGAGCTCTACGTTGTGTAAGAATAGCGAAGGGGGTAAAGTTGCAGTTTTTTTTGCAAGGTGCATTTGACGTCGTGATATAACACGCTTATAATCGTTGTCGATTTTAGGGTTGTCGAATTCCTAGAGATCCATGATCAGCATTTGAAAGAAGTCTGTTTCCAAGAGACTCACCACTTGCAGCAGCTGAGAAAGACAGCTTCCCCATTGTGAATCTGTTAAGCACCGCTCTTTAATCGATTCCCATTCATCCTTCAAAGGCAAAACGGTCCTGAGCTCCTGCGTCGAGCTGGGGAACGGCACCGCAGCACTAACTTGACCCGATGTCGACAAAATTTGTCCGCCGTCAGAAGTGATTAGAACCATATATTCTAAAGCATCCACGGCTGTTGGGCATTGTACAATATATTCCAGCGGCAGGACTGCGTTAAGGTCGCGGATTAGCTTTGAGTGTGTCCTCAAGGCCATGGCAATCTCCTCCACATCGTGCTTGATATTCTTATGGCTTATGGGGCGTAAACAGATACCTGGAGGAGGAGATAGGACATGTGCTTACGTGGCATCTTCTTTCCAGCCTCGTATAATGTCCAGGACTCGACGACAGGATGTCGAGTCGCTACCGGGGAGTAATAACTTTGCCTCCACCATCTTGATGTAGACAGACGGTGTTGGTGCATCAATAGGCCTTTCCTGTGCAACTAATTGGCCCATGGAAATCAAGCAACGTTACACCTGGACCTCGAATTTTTCTCCGCCCCCTTGACTTCGAAAGGTTATCATTGCCATGCGGCCACGGCGGTGCTTCTGAATCGACGTCAATAAGCTCCATGTCCGCAATAAGGCATCGAATGGTCTTGTAAGCGCTGGCAGTCGAAGTCAAGTCAAAAGATCAAAGTCAAAAACCAAACCCTATGCAGGCTATCACCGTGCATTCAAATTCAAGATCTAACTTACACTATGAAAGCCGCCTAGGTTGCCGGTCAAGTCGCTGTTCAACCTGGTTGAGGGTGAAGTGTAGGTTGATTCTATCCAACCTGGTATTCTGGTTGGCAAGCAACCTGACAATTCAACTGTTACTGTAAGCACATTACATTACTTACTTACGATGGATGGGATACGAT